>VMDO01003554.1:0-13188 GCA_007922755.1 Pedetes capensis
GACCCACTACCAGGGGACCCCAGGGACTGTCGGGGACCCACTACCAGGTGACCCCCGGGACCTGTGGGGGACCCACTACCAGGGGACCCCAGGGACTGTCGGGGACCCACTACCAGGGGACCCCTGGGGCCTGTGGGGGACCCACTACCAGGGGACCCCAGGGACTGTCGGGGACCCACTACCAGGGGACCCCCGGGGCCTGTGGGGACCCACTACCAGGTGACCCCCGGGGCCTGTGGGGACCCACTACCAGGTGACCCCAGGGACTGTCGGGGACCCACTACCAGGGGACCCCCGGGGCCTGTGGGGGACCCACTACCAGGGGACCCCAGGGACTGTCGGGGACCCACTACCAGGTGACCCCTGGGGCCTGTGGGGGACCCACTACCAGGGGACCCCAGGGACTGTCGGGGACCCACTACTGGGGACCCACCCTGGGACTGTTGGGGGACCCACTACCAGGGGACCCCTGGGGCCTGTGGGGGACCCACTACCAGGGGACCCCAGGGACTGTCGGGGACCCACTACTGGGGACCCACCCTGGGACTGTTGGGGGACCCACTACCAGGGGACCCCTGGAGCTTGTGGGGGACCCTCTACCAGGGAACCCAGCCTGAGGACTGTCAGGGGATCCCACTACCAGGGCACCCACTCTGGGATTGTGGGGGACCCACTACTGGGGACCCTCTGGGAACTATAGGGGACCCCACTACCAGGGGACCCCCCCAGGGACTGTCAGGGGACCTTACTACTAGGCACTCACCATCAGGAGACCCCCACCAGGTGACCCCCTGACTGTCAGGGGACCCACTGTCAGGAGACCTTACTACTGGGCACTCACTGTCAGGGGACCCCAGAGCTCCACTCTGCCACAAGATGGGCCTTGCTCCCCCGTGGGGTGGGCCACACAGCCATGTGGGTGCCGGTGTGCAGGACCCCAGGTGGAGGACCGCCCAGCCTCGGGCCAGAAGTAGGCAGGGAGAGAGGAGGCGGTGGCCTCGGGTGTGGCTGTCCCCGGCCCCACATGGCCCTGGACTGTCACAACCACCCTGGGGGACTGTCCCCACGAGGAAACTGGGGCTCAGTGGTGAGAAGGCTCTGCCCAGGCCAGAGCCAATGGTGTTACGCGTCCCCAGCAGGGGGGGCCAGACATCCTGGGGAGTCACCACATCCCTGGCTTCTGCCTGCAGGTGACAGATGGGTCGTCAGTGGCTCTGGTGCCCAAGCAGACGTCTGCCTACAACATCTCTAACTCCTCCACCTTCACCAAGTCCCTCAGCAGATACGGTGAGGCCTGGCGAGGGCAGGGGTGGTGTGGGGCCCTGGCAGGACGCCTGCCCCGGGCTCTGCCACAGCAGGTCGCGGGCGAAGCCTGCGGGTCGGGGCCTTCGGTGGCCACGTGGCATTTCACCCACATGCTGGGGCCGCGCCTCTCCCCAGGGCCTGGGCGGGATTCCCTGGTGCTGCCTCTCTGGGATTGGTAGCAGTCCCGACCCCCGGGGCGGTGTGACGGCCACTTGGATGGGAAACAGGCTAGGGTGGAGCGGAGGTTGCGGTCCTGGCTCTGCCTGCCGACCAGCCATCACCATCCCCACAGAGAGCATGCTGCGCACAGCCAGCAGCCCCGACAGCCTGCGCTCGCGCACGCCCATGATCACGCCCGACCTGGAGAGCGGCACCAAGCTGTGGCACCTGGTGAAAAACCACGACCACCTGGACCAGCGCGAGGGGGACCGGGGCAGCAAGATGGTCTCCGAGATCTACCTGACGCGGCTGCTGGCCACCAAGGTAGGCGCTGGCGGCAGGCGTGGCGGCCCAGGCCCCACTCAGACCGCGCCCGCCCAGGGTGCCCGGGAGAGGCCTGGAGCTCTGCGCCTTGCCCGCAGGGCACGCTGCAGAAGTTCGTGGACGACCTGTTCGAGACCATCTTCAGCACCGCGCACCGCGGCTCGGCGCTGCCGCTGGCCATCAAGTACATGTTCGACTTCCTGGACGAGCAGGCGGACAAGCACCAGATCCACGACGCCGACGTGCGCCACACGTGGAAGAGCAACTGGTACCTGCGGGGGCGGGGTGGGGCGGAGCCCTCTGTCGTCCCGGGCGTGGCCAGCACTGTGGTGGGTGGGGCTGCTCCCTGGTGGGGCGGAGCCTTCTGTCCATCCTGGGCGTGGCCAGCACCGTGGTGGGTGGGGCTGCTCCCTGGTGGGGTGGAGCCTTCTGCCCACCCTGGGCGTGGCCAGCACTGTGGTTGGTGGGGCAGAGCCTTCTGTCCGTCCTGGGTGTGGCCAGCACTGTGGTGGGTGGGGCTGCTCCCTGGTGGGGCGGAGCCTTCTGCCCGTCCTGGGTGTGGCCACCACGGTGGTGGGTGGGGCTTCTCTCCATCCCGCTTCAGTCAACCTGGGATGTCCACATCCCCCTCCCCCAGCGGAGCTCCCTGGGGTGGCAGGAGCTTCGTGCGTGTGCGGGGGCTGCTGTGTGAGAAAGGGGGCTCGGCGGACTGGAGCTGGCCGGGAGTAGAGACCATAGTGGAGCCCGTGGCAGCACAGGCCCAGACTCCCTGCCCCCGGAGCACGCAGCTGGGGCCAGAGGGGTTCTGAGGCACGGAGGCCGCATCGCTCACCAGAGGCGCGCGCAGTGCGTGTCGAGCCGCGGTCTGCACAGCGCCTAGGCACCTCTGTGTGCTGCGGTGCAGTGTGAGACGCGCCACAGCCCTGCTGCCCGGGGGCCTGGCCTGCCTTCTGGGACGGTGGCCTTCCTGGCCAACTCTGCAGGTGGCTCCTCTGCCCCGCAGACCGCCCAGCCCGTGGCTCTGCCAGCCCCCTGCCTCCCACTCACTCCCCACGCCCTGGTCAGCACAGCGGGCTTTGGGCTGCCAGCTGCACCTTCAGGCCACCAGAGTGGGCCCCCTGCTCTGCGCAGCCCCGGCCCAGCAGACACCTGCTCCCCACCAGGGCAGGAACCCTCCCCACGTGGCCACCATCCCACGGCCCCACGAGTGGAGAGGAGGACCACTCAGACCAAGACCGTGGCGCGGTCGGCGCGGCTCCCCTCAGTGGGCAGCCGTCACCAGGCGGTGGCCCTGCTTCCCCTGTGGAGCTTCCCCCCGCGTCTCCACCCACTCGTGCAACCCTGCTGTTAGCCCCTCTGCAGGTGTCTGTACCCCGTCCCTGACTCGAAGTGCCCACTACTCCTGGGACAGCAGCCTGCCCCCCGCCTCCCCACCCTGGCGAGCTCTCTCTTCCCAGGCCTCTGCTTGGCCTCAACTTGAGGCCACTTCCCAAGCCCGGGTCTCCAGGGCTGTGTCCCTGGGCTAGAGTTGAGCTCCAAGTCCCGTTGCTGCCACAGGGTCGTGAGCTGGCACGCAGGCCTCAGGGTGATGGCCGTGGTGGCCCCAGGGCCCAGGCCTGCACGCTCTGCCCTCGAGTGTCCCGCGAGTGATGCTCTGCCAGGGGCACAGGCAGTGCAGCCTGGCTGGATGGCACAGTCAGCCTCCACTGACTCTGTCCCCCTGGTGGGCTGAGCAGCTGGTAGCCCTGAGGGGTGGCCCGCTGGCTGAGTGCACCCTGGCCTGCCCCCCGCAGCCTGCCCCTGCGCTTCTGGGTGAATGTGATCAAGAACCCGCAGTTCGTCTTCGACATCCACAAGAACAGCATCACGGACGCCTGCCTGTCGGTGGTGGCGCAGACCTTCATGGACTCCTGCTCCACGTCCGAGCACAAGCTGGGCAAGGACTCGCCCTCCAACAAGCTGCTCTACGCCAAGGACATCCCCAACTACAAGAGCTGGGTGGAGAGGTGGGCGTGCGCGGCGCGGCAGAGTGGGGCGGCGGGAGCGGGGCAGGGACCACCCTGCCCACCTCCGTGTCTCCCGCAGGTACTACGCGGACATCGCCAAGATGCCGGCCATCAGCGACCAGGACATGAGCGCCTACCTGGCCGAGCAGTCCCGGCTGCACCTGAGCCAGTTCAACAGCATGAGCGCCCTGCACGAGATCTACTCATACATCGCCAAGTACAAGGACGAGGTGAGCCCGGGGCCAGCGGGACTCGCTGGGCAGGGAGGGGAGCCCGCCAGGGCAAGCTGATGCTTCCAGGGGCAACGGGATGTGGGGGAGGAGAGGAGGCTGAGTCCCTCAGGTCTGCGGCGCAGTTTCCTGGGCTGGGTGGCGTCCTCCGGGGCCACACATGGCTCCTTCCCGTCTCCCGCCCTGAATGAGGCTGCAGGACCTCCTTGTGCACGCCTGGAGCTAGGGCTCCATGAGGCGTCCCCTGAGGAGGGCCGGCACCCAGGACGGGTCTGATGGGTGCCCAGGTCCAGCAGCTGGGCAGGCACAGGCAGCGCCAAGGCTCTGGGGCAGAGTGGGCCCTGCTGCCCCAGCTCTGTAGCACGCCGATCTGGGGAGGGGCAGGCGAGGCACGGAGGCCGGCACGTCCCTGGGGGCGCAGGTTTCAGCGCTCAGCCATGTCCCCAAGGGAGATGGACCACCAGGCTCTGGAAACAGGCCACTGCCCCCTCCTGGGTTCAGAGCTGTGAGGCAGGGGTGCAATCGAGGGTCTGAGGTGGAGGCAGAGGAGGCTGGGCTGAGGCCAGATGGGAGGTGTGAGGCCGAGGAGCTGTGGGGTTGGGAGGTTCTGGAGGTCGGTTCTGAGAGGAGGAGCCCTGACCGAGGCGAGTGGCAGGTGGGCCAAGCCACGGAGAACCACGTGGCCAGGGCGGGTGGTCCTCAGGCAAAGAACCCGAGAGAGCAAGAAAACCCAACCAAGGAGGCAGCGGTGGCCTCTGCGGGAGGCCAGGAGCAGATTTCTGCTGCAGAGACGCCAGAGAAGCCGGGGTGGGGTGGGGGCGCGTACAGTGCCCGGAGCATCTGCCCTGCAGGACGAGGACAGGGGTGATGGGAAGCGGGGTCCACACGGGCCCAGACCCCGTTCTCGTGGCTGGGCACCAGTGAGGCCGGCCCCTGGCACTGGCTCCTGAGCCTCTGGTGCAGCCGTGGCGCCAGGCCGGCGCTGACCCCCGCCCCGCCCCGCCCCGCCCCGCAGATCCTGGCGGCGCTCGAGAAGGACGAGCAGGCGCGGCGGCAGCGGCTGCGGAGCAGGCTGGAGCAGGTGGTGGACACGATGGCCCTGAGCAGCTGAGCCCCTGGTGAGGGCGCCTGCAGGAGTGGTGACGCCGGAGGCGGCCCTCGGCCCCCGTGCAGAGGCCCAGGGCCTCGTCCTCCACCTCCCGCCGCCTGGCGGGGCCCGGTGTTCATTGCTGTGGGTGTTGCTGTGCCCAGGGCTGCCTGCCTCCGCATGGCCAGCCTCGCCCAGGGACCTCCGCTGCTTGGCAAGAGATGCCCTGTGGCCATTGTGAGAGAATGGTGTGGCCTCCGAGGGACTGAGGTCTGCGACCGGGGCTTCCCAGTGGGCCGAGTGTGAGGGCCTGGGGCCAGCCAGTACCCTGAGGAGGGAGCCGCAGCCCGGCTCGGCCCCGCCGGCCTCCCGCCCAGCGCCGTGCCGCGGCACCACCGCCACCCTCAGATTCACCGCGTGCTCTGCGCGGCCGAGGCGGAGCCACGTGCAGCTGCGGGGAGAGGACGGTCCCCTCCTGTGGAGGGCCCTGGACACCGCGCCCGGCCCCCGAGCGACTCAGGGCTGTGTCTCGGAGAGCTGCCTGCCGGGCGGGGGCCCCGGGTCACAGAGCGCACGTTCCCGTTATTTATTCCCCCACCCCCGCTCTGGCACAGACCCAGCAGGTGCGGGCCAAGCTCTCGCACCCAGGAGCTCCTGCGACCTCTCCCCTCCCCGTCCCCATCCTCCACATCCTCTGTCCTCCTGTCCCCTCCCCTCCCCACCCTGCCCTCACCCCAGCGACTTCCAGACCGGCATCTCAGAAGCGTCCCAGCCCCTCCGGAGCAGGGAGACATCTGGGAGCCATTCTTGTGCTTAAAGGGGAACAAGAAATCCTGCTGCACTCTGCGTGGGGGGCAGGGCTCCTCAGCCACCCTGCCAGCCCCGAGGAACCTGGGCGTGAGCACCGGCAGTGACAGGGGACTGGAGGTCGGCCGCTGTCCACCCTGGTCCTCAGCAAGAGAAGACGTTGCAGCGGAAAGTCCCTGTACATATATACATACGTCCGTGTATATATACGTGGCGCTCGCCTCCTTGCCAGCCCCCGTGGGGTGCTGCAGTTACCTGAAGAAAAAGAAACTGAAGAACGATTCGAAGAAAATCTGGGCAGTGGGAAAGCAATACCAAACGGCCCTGGAGAAGGTGGCCAGAGCCCCCCCAGGCGGAGCGGCCTGAGGCCTGCGCCCCTCACGCGGCCCCTCCGATCCCACGGGAAAACGGAAGAGCCCGCTGCCAGTCCCCCGAGCTTCCAGGGCGCAGGGCCTGTGCGTTTGCATGATCGTGCTAGCGTTTAGTCTGAGTTGATCTTTTTCAAACTGCAAGTGTTGAATACTAGAGGTGGTTAGACCCTTTTTTATGTTTTTTTTAAATCAGTCACTTGTAAAAGCAAGCAAGCGGCCCGTCTCCCTTTCAAGTTCACTTTTTCGATGGTACTAAAGGTTCTAACGGACTTTAAGGGACAGCTAACTGTGGCCAGCCCCGGCCTTGGCACCGAAGATGCACACCCTGCTCCCACGGGCTGGCGGCCTCAGGGTCCCTCCCCGCTGAGCAACGTGAGCCGGACGGGGCCCCGCGATCGCCAGGAGCCACCCAGGCGTGGGTGGGTGTGAGGTCGGGGGACTAATGACTCAGGGAGCCAGGCGCCCGGGTCAGCCCCTGTCCCTGCCCTACAGGGTGGGCTCGCCCTGAGCCAGTGTGGGGCCCAGAGCCGCGGCCGCACAGCACTGCCCAGGGCTCCCATCCGTGGCTGGGTCCCTTCTTGCTGATGCCTCCGGGCTGTGCCTGAGTGGGAGCCTCGGTTTCCCCCAATGTCTTCCCTGGATGCTGGCTTCAAATTGAAGCCCCCAGTTCTTCCAGCTCTGCCTGGGCCACGCGGAGGCTTCTGAGCTTCTGCGCTACCTTCAGAACCCACTTCCCCTGTCCTTCTTTGGCTGTCCTGGCTCCCGCACAGGGCTGGGCCGGCCTCGCTCAGCCCTGCCAGGCTGCCGTGTCCACGTGGTGCCCTGGGCGACTGGGACTGGGGCGTGGGGACAGGAGGCTGTGCCCAGCAGCCCCGCCTGGCGCGGCACCCGGGTACCCGCTCGAGCACTTTAGCGTACGTGTTTACATGGCAAGGCGGTCTGGCTGGTTCTCCCCACGGCCCCCGGCGGGGCGGGCCGCTCTCCTGGGCTGGGTGTGGGCTCGGGCTCTGCCTTCCACTTCTCCGTGGTCCTCGTGGTCCCTGCAGCACCTTAGGTGTCGGGGCCTGGTGGAGCTGGGCTGGAACCTGCCGTGTACCGGGCGGCATTGTGCTTCTGGCGTCCTCGGCAGCCCCAGAGTCCAGGGACCTGGCCGCGTGACACTCCAGCCGCCTGGCACAGATGCCAGTGGCACTGCCACACTCCTCCCCGCCTGGCATTTCCCTTCTCTGCACCCGTCTGGGGAGTGCCCGGGACAGCTCCCACCTGGGCCTGGGCTCCTGGCCTTGACGTACCTCCATTGCCCTGAGCTCCCCTCTGCCTGTCCTGCCCCTCCCTGGGCCTCAGGGGCCGAGGAGGGTGGTGTGGAAGAGGGACCCAAGGTGCCCCACGATGTGCGGCACCGAGTCCCAGGTGCAGGCCAGTGCCCTCCGTTTGCAGAGGCGCTCAACTGCCCCCCGACCCCCACCCGCCTCCGGTACACCTCGCTCAGAGCTCCCCGGGCTCCCCCAGTTCTGGATCTGATGGCCCACGTCGTCGGTGCTACTCAAGCTAGAATAGATATATTTAGACAGAGAGAAAGATATTTTTAAGACAAAGCCCACAATTAGCTGTCCTTTACCGCCGCCGACCCTCACCCAGAAGAACGGTCACTCGGATGGTCTGCACGGACTGAGCCTCGGCCATTGCTTCCCTGGAAGCGGCAGACCTGACCGCGCTCGGCCTCAGATCTGTAAATACACGGCTATTTCCTATTTTACTGTTCTTCAAATTTAGTACTTGTAAATAAACACACATTAAGGAGAGATTAAACATTTTTGCTAAAACCCTGACTCGGGTCTTCCTTGCTGGGAGGCATCCGGGGCCGGGTCGGGGTGGGTGGCCTGGAGGTGGAGTGTTGTGGGGGGTGCACCGCGACCCTGCCTGCCAGCCCCCCAGGGCAGTGGGTGTGTTGGCACTGCCAGGCTCAGTGGGGCTCCCTGAGAACCTGATGGGGGCCACTGTGACCATCAGACCCAGGTGACATCAGCCCTCAGCTGAGAGTAAGGCGCCACTGCCTGAGCCCCACTGGGGAGTCCGAGGCAGGGTCCCCGGCAAGCGCACGTGCGCTGAGCGCGTACCCTCACTCCAAGCCCTGGTGCCCCGCCAGCTATGGCTAGGCAGCAGTCGGGGGCTTTGTTAACCTGAGTGTACCTCTGACTCCAGGGCCTGGGGTGGCGCAGGATCTCGTGGCCACGAAGCTTGCCTGACAGGTCTGCAGCGTGGAGCCCCCGCCTTGCCCTGCACAGGGCTGGTGTGCGTTCACCACCCCGGCTTTCTCTGCCAGTGAGCACCTTTCTTGGTGGCCTTGCATCCAAGGAGCCCAGTCAGGTAGACGCCGGCCTCTGCCTCAGCTTTACCTCTAGAAGTTTCCACGAGTACTTAGGTGAGGGGAGCTGGCTCCGGCAGCCTCCACTGACGCACGGCTTCGCCCAGCCTCCAGGGTGGGCCCAACAAACACAGCCTCCTGCCCAGAGCTGAGATCTGGGGGAGGCCATCCTGTGGTGGGACGTGGCAGGGGTGATGCCCGCTCAGTACCTTCCTCTCCAGGCAGGATGACGGCACGCCGATTGTGCCCGGAAGTCATCTGGCTAAGTACTGCGCGTGAGGGGCCTGACTGGGTCTCCCGTGGCCCTGTGGCGGCGTCCACCGTGTGGCTCAGGAAGTGGTGCACACTCTGCACAGCGGGCTCTGGGCCTCTGGGTACCAAGTGCAGTGCCAGGCAGTGGGCCGGCGGGGATCAGGGTGGGGCTGCCACAGCAGCACCTGCCTGCCTCGTCCGGTCTCCCTGTTCCTTCCCAGGCCCAGAGCACAGTCCATACATCATCCTCAGTACCTCCCGCTCCCAGCCAGGCCCATCCCGACAGCCAGGGCTTCGGCCTCAGGGACGGGCTCTGTCACCAAGAAGAAATCAGCGTGATCGCCACGAAATTGCCTCGGAAACAAATTTAGCAAACGCGGTCCTGTGTGAGCTGTGACGTGGCCTATTCCCACGGCTCCGTCCGCTCCAGCTCTCTGGCACAATCAGCCCTGCCTCAATTACCGTCGCTAGGCTGCCAAGGGTCCCAGGCCGCCAGCCTGAAATCAGAGGGCCTGTCGGAGCTGCAATCAGCGCCCCGGCGCTGAGGTGATCAGCCGTAATTACGAGGGAGCACTGCCGTCTGATTGCTGCTCAGCGGCCTGGCTCGTCGGAGGCATCAAGGCCCTCAGCGCCATCAGCATCAGAGCTGGGCTTCCAGCTCCACCGGCGGGAAAAGGGCCTGGGTGGCCCACGCGCCCATGCGGAGGGTTGAGATGTAGTTTCAGTCTTTCTTCTCCCCTGGGTCCCAGAGTAGCTAGGGCTCAAGGCAAGGAACAAAGCAGACCGTTAGCAGGGGGCAGAAGAGGCCGAGCAGGACGCGCAAGGGGCCAGCTACCAGAGGCAGCCGGCACCGAGACGGCCCCGCGGAGGCCTGGGGCAGTACTGGGACTCAGTCCCACGCCAGCCAGGCGGATAGGGTAGGAGGCCGGCCGCACCCTGCAAGGACCCCCGTCTACCCTGCTGGTGAGGTGCCACAGGCAGACACTCTCTCCTGCGTGGGAGCTGGGTAGGGCCACATGACTTGTTTGTGGAAGTGACGGACTGTACTCAGGCGGGGTCCGGGCCTCTTGGAGGAGGATCTCCAGGGCCGGAGCCTCCACTGGCCTGCGCTGGGCCTGCGCTGGGCCTGCGCCGTAAGCACAGAGCACAGCCTGGTGCCCAGGGACACTGGGAAGGAGCCGGTCCTGCAGGGCAGCCCAGGCGGCACAGTTGGCTGTGACTGGCACATTTCAAAGGAAGGGTGGGTCAGAGGGGAGACCCCTGCGCGACTTGAGCTCAGACTGGCCCAGCTCAGCACGGTGCCTCTGGGGCCGGGGCTCCTTGAAGCCTGTGCCAGGAGCTTGGTGCCAAGGCAACAGGCACGTTGGCGGGTGAGCAAAGCCCCAGAGCGTGAGGAGTGTCACAGAGGCTCTGCTGGCGCGGCTTCCCCTGCATACACCACCAGCCCTGGGGGACCCGCCACCGTCCCCAGCAGGGCGTCAACCAAATGGAGAAAGCGCCTCTCTGGCCGCCATTGCTGCATCCAGACTAAGCCCACCCCGCAAACACTCAGGCACAGAGCCCTGGCCTGTGAGGTCATGGAAATGCTCCCCCCAACCTCCATGGCCTGGCAGACAGCAGGGACCCGCTGGCTTTTACAAAAGCCAAAGGGTGCACCTGGCCTCAAGAGTGTCTGGGTCGCCGGGCACTGTGGTGCACGCCTGTAATCCCAGCGGCTCCGGAGGCAGGAGGATCACAAGTTTGAGACCAGAGGCAGTCTGCATAACTTAGTGAGACCCTGTCTCAAAAACTGAAAAAATGGGCTGGGGGTGCAGCTCAGTGGTCCAGCACTTGCAGAGCATGCAGGTGCGAGGCCCTGGGTTGAACCCCCAGTACCACACACACACAAAAAAGAGTGGCTGGGTCTGGGCCCCCTCTCGGGTCACAGGGAGTCTGTGTCCCCTGCCCTCTGCGTGGGCAGCGTTCTGAGGTAAGCTGTTCCCACACCTGGACACTGACGGCTGTCGGCAGCTCCAGCCTTGCCACCGTGGCCAGCACGGGGGAGACCCAGCCCCTTGTCAGCAATTGTCCAGGGCTGGGCACCGTTGCAAAGGCTGCAGGGTCGAGCGTCCGCACCTGCAAGTGCTGGGGGCCAGGGTGGAATTGGCTGGAGGCAAGGACCGCTGGAGAAACCCACCGTCCTGTCTGAGGCATTCCTGGGCTGCTGACACGAGAGTAAGCGTCTAACCACTTCTGCCATCCCCTGTGCCCAGAGGAACGTGCCCATGAGGAGAGATTCCATTCCCCCAGACACCACGGGCAGGGTTGGGGTGAGGGCAAAGGGAGGCCCCTGCCTGACCTGGTGGGTCTGAGGAGGGGCAGGGTTTTTTTGTTGTTGTTGTTGTTTGTTTGTTTGTTTGTTTTGCAGTACTGGGGGTTGAGCCCAGGGCCTCTCGCCTGCATGCTCTGCAAGTGCTGGACCGCTGAGCTGCACCCCCAGCCCATTTTTTTTAACTTTTTGAGGCAGGGTCTCGCTAAGTTACACAGACTGCCTCTGGTCTCGAGCATGAGGTCCTCCTGCCTCTGCCTCCTGAGCCGCTGGGATTATAGGCGTGCGCCACCGCGCCCGGCTGAGAGGCAGTTCTTAAGGAGACCCCCGTCTTCTCCCTGGAACACAGCAGCCCCATCTCCTGTCCGGAGAAACTGACTGGAAGGTTCCTGTGGCCCCTCGAGTCACACAGGTGCCGATGGGTCCAGCAGCCCAGCAGCAGCCTCGAATCACAAAGGCGGCCAGGGGCCGAGAGCCCATGCTTGTTAGTGGCCAGAGAGCTGAGGCACAGAGATGACAACTCCAGGGAAAACTGTGCCTACCACAGTCTACACTAATGGCATCCCAAGGTGATGTGCAGTGCACAACCTGCACAGCTGTTGTTGTTGTTAGGTGCCGTCGAGTTGGTATCCGACTCATAGTGACCCTGCGTACAACAGGCGAAACACTATTGTCAGTGCTTCTCTGCTGTTCATAGGGTTTTCAATGGCGGATTTATTTTGGGAAGTGGGTTGCCAGGTCCTTCTCCCAAGCCTACAGCACCTGCTGTTCCAAGGCGGTCTCCCATCCAAGGACTAACCAGGCCCGACCCTGCTTAGCTTCTGAGATCTGACGGGATCGGATACCACAGGGCTACGGCTGCAGGCCAAAGTGCCTGAGGCACCCTGAAAGGAGGACAGGCTTGCCTTGGCTCATGGTTTTCAAGGTCTCTGTCCTGGCAGGACATCGTGGCGGGCCAGGATACAGAGGGTGGGGGGAGAGCACAGTCCATTCAGTTAGGAGCCCACCAGCGGATTAATCCCCCAGACGGGTCAGAGCCCTCACAACCCAACCACTTCCCAAACCCTACCACCAACGTGGCTCCACTGGGGACCAGGCCTTCCGCCCGGAGTCCCCGGGGGATGGTCCGGACCCAGAGCGTATGTTGTGATTGCTCATGTCTCCCACCCCGGAGCGGGAGTTCCGTGCTTTGGGGCAGTCAGATGCCTCCCCTCGAGGGCCATGCCTGCCCTCTGATGATGGCCACCAGCCTGCCTTGCCCGTGGAACCCTGGGCACAGCCTCCATGTGGCTCCTCCCTGCGTGGAGGTCACCTGGGCTGCGGGGCACCAGTGATGAGCCCATGGGGGCGGGCGGACTACAGAGCTGCTCTGGCTTCTCCCTGCCACCCCCGGCGCTCTTCCTCCCATGGATTCGCGGAACCCACCCTGCCCCTTGACTGGGCTGTGTGTGACCCGCAGTGCACCATCTCTGAGGCTGGGCCTCAGAGGCCTTGCTGAAGTCACGTTCTTTGCTGGTGAGATTGTGAGTGACCACCCTGCTTGGGGGAGGGAGACCACGAGTTGAGGAGCCCAGAGCCCTCGCCAAGGCCCCCAAGACCTACCTGTGACCAGCTGCTCCTACCCTGTGAGAGATCCTCAGCCAGAGGAACCAACTGGGGGCCCCGTAAGCCACCAGAACCACCTACAGTTTGAGCCCCCTGGTGTGGGGGTGGCTGGCTGGCACCGATTGCCAGATGAAGTGCAGACCACGCAGGGAAGGCTGAATTTCAGGTACACTACAGGGAGTTATTTAGCTCAGTTGCTAGAGCGCTGCTCTGCAGTCTCTGAGGTCCCGAGTTCGATTCCCAGCACCGCAAAAATGGGAGAAGGGCCTGGCAATCCACTCCCAAGGCAATCCTGAAACAATCAGCCACTGAAAACCCCATGAGGGTTGCTACGAGTCGGACTCGACTTGACGGCACCTAACAATAACG
>VMDO01003554.1:13288-141381 GCA_007922755.1 Pedetes capensis
CTCAGTTGGTAGAGCGCTGCGCTGCAGTCTCTGAGGTCCCGAGTTCAATTCCCAGCACCACAAAAATGGGAGAAGGACCTGGCAATCCACTCCCAAGGCAATCCCGAAACAGTCAGCCATTGAAAACCCTATGAGGGTCGCTATGAGTTGGATACCGACTCGATGGCACCTAACAACAACAACAACAACAACAACAACAGGGAGTTAGGGTCATCTGGGATTCACACATACCTGGGCGCCATGGCTTTCTGCGCTAGCTGGCAATACTGGGTGGGCAGCACTGGTCATGGGCCCGGCTGTGGGTTCCCAGCTCCGGAGGCCGGGGAATGCCGCGCACCATTTGCAGAAGGCAGCTCTGCTTTGGCCCTGGGAAGCTCCGGCCCTGGAGGTGTCAGCTGGGCTGCCCCCCGCCATCCCGTCTCTGTCTTCACCAGCAACAGTGTAGCGGGGCTTGATGCTCCGCGTTGGGCCACGGTGCGCATGGGAGACGGGCTGGAGTCTGGGGGTGGTTTCTCGAGGTTCCAGCTCCTGCCTGGCCTGGTCCTGAGGCTGGGGTGCTCAGCTCTCACCCCACCCCCACCCCGCCTGCCAGGATCTGAGCTCCCTTCCCATGGCCGGCCAGCTCCCCACTGTGTCCTGTGGCCTCAGAGCTCCCGCCCTGTGTGGCCCATGTGGAAGCCAGGGAGGGCAGGCGCTGGAGGCTGAGCGTGGGCCACCTGCCATCCCCAGGCCTCCCCAGCCTGGTTCGATGGCCTGACCTTGGCGGTGGCCCTGGCTGCGGTTTTCCCCCGACCCTCTTATCCTGGTTTTCCAGGTTTCCTGAAAGCTGCCACATGCCTGCCAATCATGTGGCCTCCCGTGGTTTGCAGTTTGGATCCCTGTTGGCTTCCAGGCCCCTGCGTCGGCTGGGGCCCCAGAAAGAGCGTGTCCCTTAGCCACTTGGGACCTGTGTCCTCTGTGGTCTTGCGAGAAAGGGTCAGGGAGTGGGGGGCCTCTTCTCTTACCCCTCAGGGGTAGCTCATTCCAGCTTCCCTCCCAGAGCTGTGTCCCCTGCTCCCCAGAATGGACACCTTCTTCAGGACACCCTGGTCTGTCTGTTCCTAGGTACAAAATAGGTGCCAAAAGCTCATGAACACATTGTATCAAGTAGAGTCGACCCCAATGATGGGAATGGAGCGGAGCCCCTGGGATCTCCTTTTGCTCATATGGCACAACTCAAAATGAGAAGAAACACAGTGGCTGCAACAATGGCCTCAAACACAAAAAGGTTGTGTGCATGGCACACAGTGTCAGGCAGTGTTTCATTCTGCTGTACATAGGGTTCTCATGTGTCAGACCTGACTCGATGGCACCCAACAATAGAGCAAAAGCAACTCTGTGTGGCTAGAAGCCAGGAGGGTGTTACCTCTGCCGTGGGTGGTGACTGGCAGCACAGAGGGACACTGGATGCTGGTGTCACCTATTTCTGTCGGGCACTGGCGACAACGGTGCACTCAGCTAGTGAAGACGCCCAGTGGGCATCACAGCTTTGCGCCTCCAGCTCTGCTCAACACTCAGCCGGGTGGCTCCGGGCATGGGTTGGGGCCTGTGCACCCGTGGGTGACCAGCAGGGCCAGCCTGCCCCTCTGCACAGGCACTGTCCACTGTCCTGCCCCGGGAGCGTCTCGTGTGTGGCCTTGGGAAGTGGTCGGGTTCTGATGGTGCCAAGCACAGCCTGGCACCTGGGCCTGCGCCTGCTGTAAGCCTCGCTGGTGCCCAGGGGGCCCGCGCCCGCCCATCTCCAGCTCACTATGCAGGGCGACTGTCCGTCCCCTGCCAGCGGGGAAGAGCAGGGTCCCAGAGGCCAGACCCGCTCCACGGGACCTGCCGTCTCCGATTCTGCCGCGCTTCTGGCTGGCAAGTCCCTGGTTCTGCCTGGATGCCTCGGTTCCTGAATCCAGACAACTTCGGCTCCTCTTGTTCTCTTTGTCTATGGGCTCCTATGCGTGAGCGAGGGCTGCTTGGCTTCATTCGCAAGGATTCTGTTTCCCTTTGCTTTGCTTCTGCCTTCTAGTGGGTTTCTGCAACTTTATGTCCTAATCCATATGTATGTGTGTATATATATATATATATATATATATATATATATATATATACACAACAACATATATATATATATATATATATATATATATATATATATATATGTTGTTGTTGTTGTTAGGTGCTGTCGAGTCGGTATCCGATGCATAGCGACCCTCTGTACAACAGGGGAAACACTATTGTCAGTGCTTCTCTGCTGTTCATAGGGTTTTCAACGGCAGATTGATTTTTGGGAGGGGGTTGCCAGGTCCTTCTCCCAAGCCTACAGCTTCTGGTGTTCCCAGGCGGTCTCCCATCCAGGTACTAACCAGGCCCCGACCCTGCTTAGCTTCCGAGATCTGACAGGATCAGATGCCACAGGGCTACAGCTGCAGGAATATATATATATATATATATATATATATATATATATATATATATATATATATGGAGGGGGGAGCTGGGATTTAGCTCAGTTGGTAGAGTGCTGCACTGCAGTCTCTGAGGTCCCCAGTTCAATTCCCAGCACCACAAAATGGGAGAAGGACCTGGCAATCCACTCCCAAGGCAATCCCAAAACAGTCAGCCATTGAAAACCTGAGGAGGGTCGCTATGAGTCGGATGCCGACTCGACGGCGCCCAACAACAACAACATATATATATATATATATATATATATATATATATATATATATATATATGTATTTTTAAAATCAGTTACTGTATTTTAGAATTTAATTAAACTTTTTTATTTTGAGAGAATTATATTGATGTGTAGTTATAATAAATAATACGGAGATCCCATCTACTCTTTACCCAATTTCTTCAAACGGGATCAGCTTGCAAAACTGTAGTAGAGTCTCACAGCCAGGACAGGGACCTTGATCTGGTCAAGGGGCAGAGCACTTCCACGGCTTCAGGCCCCTCTACAGCTCGTTTGTACCCACGCTCTCCTCCCCTTCTCCTTTCCCTGCCCCGTGTTCCTGGCAATCATGAGCCCATTCTCCCATTCTATAATTTTGTCACTTCACTGGTGTTTCACGATGGGATGGCAGGGTACGTGACCCTTTGGGACTGTTTCCACTCACCACAATGCCATGGGCACCGTCCAAGCGCTGCCTGATTCCTTTTACAGCTGAATAATATTCCGCGGCAGGATGGATTTCCGTATGTCTAACCATTGCCTCAGGCTCACAGGTGACATGACTTGTCCCCATGAAGCCCCTGTGAGCTCTGCCCCCGACCCCTCCTCCACCTCTCTAATTTGTGCTGAACATTTATTGGCTTTCATAGATGGTTTCGTGCCTAAACAACCTACTGTTTGGCTTAGTCCATTTTGGAATTTCTATGGATGGATCATTTGGGAGAAGGACCCGGCAGCCCACTCCCAAAACACCATCCGCCATCGAAAACCCTATGAATAGCAGAGAAGCACTGGCAATAGTGTTTCATCTGCTATATGTAGGGTCGCTGTGAGTCGGATACTGACTCGACAGCACCTAACAACAACATAGCTGGATCATAGGCATTTTCTACAGTTTTCTTCTTTGCCCTACTATGTGCTGGTGAGATCCACTGGGGTTTGATGGTGTCCCCAGGTTGCTCTGTGATGACCAGTGGCTCATGCATGCCTGGATGGTTTCCCTGACAGGGGGCGGTCAGTGCTGAAACCGAGAAAGTCCTGGGAAGGGCCCTGGAGTCTCCCCCGTTGCAGAGTGCTCCGTGGTAGGCATGCGCACGGCTCACGTCCACGGACTCTGGGGGTGTTTTCATTTGGGAGTTATTGGAACAGCGCTTCTGGAACACTCCTGAATGCGCCTCTTCCTGCTGAAGAGCTTTATCCCCAGGACAGCAACTACTGGGTGGTGGGTGGCCACGTGTTTGACATTTCCTCAGTGACTGCCCTGCCCCTGCAGTGCAAAGGCACCCCCGTTCCTCCACATCCCCCCACCACGAGAGTGCGTCCAGTTTCTGAATTTTGTCCAGTCCGTGGGTGAAAACTTGATCTCGTGCTTTTCATTAGAATTCCCAAGGTTACTAATAAGTAACATGGCCATTTGTATTTATTTCCTTTTTGTAAAATGCCTGTTCATGTCTTTTGCCCATTTTTCTATTGTACCACTTCCTTACTGTGAGAATCCTTTATATGTCTTGGATATGAGTCTCTTGTAATTACCTGTGCTACAAATACCTCCTCTCAGTTTGTAACTGGTCATTTCACTCATTAATGGGCTTTCAGTGAATAGAAATTCTTCATTTTAAAATAATTGACTATCTTTCCCTTTTTCTCTTTGTTTAAGGGATCCCACTTAACCTGAAAGTGCAACTTGGCAGTCTCCCATGCAGTCTTCTGGAAGGTTTAGAGTCTTTCCTTCCTTGTGCCTTTGGTTCACCTGGAGTGATTTTTGTGTATGGCGTGAGGCAGGGATCCAGCTCTCTCTCATGACTTTCACATAGATCACCAAGGGTCACATAAGTTTGTTTTTTCCCTGATTCTTTTCATTTCCCAAGTCTCTATAGACATGTGGGTCTGTTTCTGAGTGTTTTCTCAGTGTGCCACTTTAACCGTCTTTTTACACGTTGTGCTATAGTTTGGATCTCGGTTTTCCCCTAAAGTCGTATGTGTTAATGGCTTGGTCCCCAGTCTGGGGCTATGGGGAGGTAGTGGACCCTTTAAGAGGTAGGGCCAGTGGGAGTTTTGGTGTTATAAGGGGTTGTGGGACCCCAGGATTTTCCTCTCTCATGTCCCAGTCATGGAATGAGCAACCCCCTCCACCACGTGTCTCCACCATCATGTGCTGCCTCACCATGGGCCAGAGCAACTGGGGCCATTGGTCGTGGACTGAGCCTCTAAAACTCTGACCCAGAACAAACCTTTCCTCTTTATAAGCTAGTGTTCTCAGATGTTTTGTTACAGTAACAGAAATCTGATGAATACACCCTGGTTTCTATTTGGTAGGATCCTCCACGGGGGTAGTCTTGGTGGGCAGGTGTGGCTCCACCCTTGTTAACAAAGGCAAACAGGGACGTTCAAATCTCTGTGCCTGGTGCAGCTAGGGCTGGGGAGAGCCACAGTGGGTGATGTCCTGAGGCAGGGCTGTGCAGGGGGCCAGGACAGTAATGGATGCCTTTTGGTCTGGGAATGCAGGGGGCAGACGTGGGGCTTATGTCTTGCAGAGCCTACGTGGCTGCTTGCGGCACACAGTTTGGAGAAAGTTGGAGTGATGGTGGGGGCGTCCAGATGCTGCCTCAAGCGCAGAGATAAGCTAGCATACGGCTGCCTCTTAGTTGGTTTTATCTCTCCCTTCAGGGTTTCCTGTGGCCTTCTGGAAAGACTCAAAGATCTTTGCATACCATCACGTTGTCAGCATGCCTGCCCCCCTGGCTTGCCTCTGACCCCTCAGGCAGGACTCGTGGTGTGCCCCAGGGCCTTTGCACTTGCTGCTCCCTCTGGCTGTAACACTATACCCCCAGAGACCTGCAGGTTTTGCTCCATTCCCTCCTTTTGGTCTTTACTCCAAGCTCCCTTTTCCAATGGGACCTGACTATTCAATTTAGAAATACAGCTCCTTCTCCCCCTCACAACTCCCTCTTCTCCTCCTGGACTTGTTTATCTCCATTGACGCCTCACCGTCGGATACACTATGTAATAGCTCATTTGGCTCGTTTCCCCTCCCCCACATGTGACGGCATCTCGGTGCCTGGGAGACCACAGGTGACCAACAGAGAGTCACTCAAAGAGCACATTAGTCAGGAAGTGAGGGAGGAGCCCTGAGGGGCGGAACTGAGCGCAGGGGGGGCCAAATCGGGTGCTGAGAGGGCCTGAGAGAAAGAAATCAGGTGTGGGGGGCCGGGGCCGAGCTGTTCTCTTCCCCCCAGATCTCCCCTCTGCAGCTGTGTCCCCCCAGCCTACAGTGCCACGCACGTCTCTCGCCCTCCCTGCGTCCTGTGGGGGGTACAGCTGGGATGACCCCTGACTGACAAGTGGAAGCTGACATCCCTAGGGGTGATGTGGCTTTCTCAAGGCCCCACAGAGGGGCAGTGGGCCAACAGGCCCCGGGGCCCCCAGTGTGGCCCAGACCCAGGACTCCCACATGTACCCTGGCAGGTCGCTCACCGACCGAGTTCTGCCAGCCCTGGCTCAGGGCACAGACCACGTCCTTTGGTGTCCTTTGGCGTCCCTTTCTGAAGGTCGTTGCTTGGCAATGGTTGCTACGCAAAACTGTTAGCTAGTGAAGAGTCGGGCTCTTGATCTCGGGCCTGCAGGAGCGGGTGGCGGCTCAGGCTGTGGCGGACACCATTCTGGTGGACACAGTCCTGATGCGGCCTGAGGTTCCCACCCTGAGCACAGGGCTGGTAGCAGATGGGATGGCCACGTGTGAGGTTGGGCTCCGTGGCCACCAGGGTGGTGGCATGGTAGCTTTTGCGCTCTGTGTCCCTGTGCTGGATTCTGTCTTAACAACCAGTGAGATTCCCCTGGTGCCAGGCAGTGAGAGGGGCCGGAGTGGCTGGGACCCCTCACCACCAGCAAGGATGTGGGGACAGCGATTCTGCACCTACAAGGAGCTGAATTCTGTCCATAACTGAGAGCTGGTGGGAGGGCAGGGAAGCAGCTCTGCTGAGGACACCGATCCGGCCCGGCTGATGCCTCAGGGCAGCCCGGGGACCTGAGGGACGCCTGGCCTGCAGAAATCACCTGACTAATGGGTGACGGTCCAACTTACCCAACAACCGGTAAGGTGCTATGCAGCATGGATCGCAGACACACTGGCCGGCAGCGTGGGAATGGCCTTGGCGCGAAGGTCCGCTTCTGGGACCAAGGCAGAGAATGAGGGAGCCCAGACGGACTGGCCACAGCTCCCGTCACTGTGTCTTAAACACAATCCCCAGAAGGCTGCCAGGCAGGACTTCCGATCCCCGTTTACAGGTGGGAAACTGAGGCCCAGAGAGGCTATGGCTTGCCCAAGGTCACAGAGCCAGGAAGAGAGGAGATGGGGACCCAAACCAGAGGGATCCGGACCGCTAAGGCTCGAAGCTCCCTATGCTTCGCCGCACCCCACCGTGGCTGTTGAAGGAAGCTTCCAGATCATTCCAGACCAGGCTTCCTCAGCGGCATCTCAGAGGGTGTCAGCTCTTCCTGATTCTGTGTCGTCTCTGTGCTTGGCTCAGGAAAGGGTTTCCAATTCTCCCATGGGTCCCTTGGCATTTAGCGCTCCACCTGGCCTTGGTTCCTTGGGCATCAGCCTGGGCTAGGTGGCCTGGGGGGCTAGGATTTAGCTCAGTAGGTAGAGGGCTGCGCTGCAGTCTCTGAGGTCCCGAGTTCGATTCCCAGCACTGCAAAAATGGGAGAAGGACCTGGAAATCCACTCCCAAGGCAATCCCGAAACAGTCAGCCATTGAAAACCCTATGAGGGTCGCTACAACAACAACAACAGGCGGCCTGGGGCCCTCTGCGTTTGCCCACTGCCGCTTCCCACCTCTGGAGATTTCCATTTGAGGAGGAAAAAATCCCAACAAAGAAGAGAACTTTAGAGTGTAGAAAATGACACAAAAAAAGATCCGAAAATGAGATTTGAGGAGAAGAGAGAAAAGACGAGTGACCCGAGTGCTGCCAGAGGGCTGTGAGCGCGATGGCGCGAGCTGGGACGGAGCTGAGAGCCAGGCAGCGATCGCCTAGGTAGATTGAAGATGGGAATCGAGGGCTAAGACATCAGGAGTAAAAATGTGTTTAACAACGGCAGAGAAAATACAATTAAAGAACAGCAATTTAAATTGTTCCCTCCCTTCCTGATAACACAGGCAGCCCAGCCGTCTTTGGGGTAAATAAAACCAAGGCAGAAAAACGAACGATGGTAAATTAAAGTTAGAGTGCAGGGGAGATCGATTGAAGTAATATAAATCAATAAAATAATATGAAGGTAATGAGCTATAAAATGACGAGGGAAATCTCAATTTCTGCTCTTTTTTGAAGGAAGATCCCATGGTGAAGGGGTGAAGGAGAAGCTTCCAGAAACAGTCAGACCCATCTGGGCAGCCAGGCCCTGGGACCTGAGAGTCCTGTCCAGCAGGGTGGGTTGGTGACTGCGTCCTGCACCCTGGCCAGGCTCCCAGAACTGGCCAGCCATGAGTCTGCCCGTGGGCCAGTCTCGACTGTCTGCCCGGGGTGCCCGGGCCGGAGCTTGCACAGGCCACTGCCCTGGCCGTCCTGCAGCTCTGCCCTCCCCACCCCACATCCCTGCCGCTCCTGACTCTTGGTCCCCCCCGGGTGGTGGAGTTGGGAGCCCCGACCCCAGCTGACCCAAGGCTTCGTGGTTAGGGGACTGGAGCCTGCAAGGGAGGGTGTCAGAGCCACTGGGAGGGGCCGTGAGCTCTCCGGCAGGTAGCGAGTGGGCCGGACAGCGTGGTTCCAAGGACCTGGCGGTGGCCATGGGGCCGGCTGCTTCCCGCCACCCTGGGGTGCACTGGGGGCTGCTATATGACAAGAAAACCTGGAAACCGGCCTCCAGCCCCCCTGCCCTCACAGGTCCACTTCTCTCCCCACCGCCGCCCTGCCGTGGGCCTCCCACCCCACTGCGGGACTCACGCCAGCAAGGCCGAGGGTGCCCACGAGCTGTGTCCTAGGGGGCATCTGGAGACAGCCACTCCCAGGGCAGCCTGGTCATGGAGCCGGACGCCTTCCCGAAGGCCCAGCTTGTCCTCCGCCCGCTGGAAAGGTGCCCTGGGAACAGGCAACGCCTCAGACACCAGACCTGTCCTGTGATGGCTCCAAGCGAGGCCAGGGCTCTGCCAGGGTCACGTCCTGTGGACCAACTGGGTGGCACCCGGCCGTCAGGGCCTGCGGTTAGGATTGGGCCCCCCCACCCTGGGCCTTCTGAGCTTGGCCACAGGTGGGGCTCCCTCTGCGGGGCCACGGGCCTGGGGTCCCTGCAGGGGCTTCCACTCAGCCCTCACTCAGCGCCGTACCTCCTCCAGCACGTTCTGTGGGGCGCTAGCCACGCCATCCTGCCACGTCCAGGGCAGAAGGGAGGGCAGAAGAGCCACGCGGGTGCTCAGAGGACCTCACAGCCCGCACAGGCCCCGGGACTGGGCAGGGACCCCCGAGAACCAACAGGAGCAGCGGCTTCCTGAGGAAGCGACCGTGAGCCGGGCTTGGAGGAGGCCACGGGGCCAGGAAGGTCAGGGCTCCAGGGGAGTCAGGAGGCGGAGCAGGCAGGGGAGAAGCAGAGTCCAGACCTCGGGTGGGCAGGGCATGGGGGTGACAGGGTGGCTGATGGTGACGGCCAGGGGTCAGACGGGGCAGCCTGGAGGGCTGGGGAGGGCAGCGAGGCTGAGAGGCTCCTGGGGCAGAGATGCAGCACAGTCAGAAGCCAAAAATAGCGTCTTAAAAACGTGCCCCAGGGCCAATCCCAGCTGCCGTGGCACTGACCCGATGAGGTGGCAGCTGCCCAGTGGGTCAGGGCAGTGGCTATGCAGAGGGAGAGCAGCAGGCGGGTTGGGGGGTGGGGGCTGATGGGCAGGCCTGGAAGGGGTGATAGCGGTGGCCCTGGTGGACAGGGGCCAGGGCAGGCTCCCGATCCCACGCCGCTCCCACAGACAGGGCACCAGCCAGCGGGGGTCGGTCCCTGACCACAGGCTCCCCGAGCAGCCTGAGTCCCCGCCAGTCACCTGGATGCTCCTGAGTGTGGCGTCCAGTGTCAGCGCAGCCGTGTTCCAGCCCGGCTCCACCCTTCCCTAGCTGGGAGAGGGAGGGGGCACCGGGGTCTTCAGGCTCCGATTTCTCGTCTGCAGCAGGTGGTGGCTGAGCTCTGCAGGGTGGTGTGGGGGTTTGCCCCATCTCCCAGCAGGGCTTGGTGTCTGCATCCACGTGCACGAGGGGAGGAGGGGCAGGGGTGGCTGGCGGATGGTGGCCGCCTGGCCCTGTCCACTTGGCGGGGCCCTTCCCGTGGACATTGGGAGCTGTTCTGTGTCCTGTAGGCACGTCACCTAGCACTGGGAGGGCAAGGTGATGCGGTGATGTGACAGCCTGCTCATCACCTCACAGGCCGCCAGAGCCACCCAGAGGATGTGGCACAGTGGATGGGCCTGAACTCTGGTCCCCCTCCCTTGTCCCCACGAGGGCCATGATCCTGTGAAGCTCCTCCGTCAAGGGCTATCTGTCCCCCGCCCTCGGTTCTGGCTGCCCCAGCCAGAAGAACAAACATGGCGGGACCACCCTTGTGCCTGGGTGGGGCCCTGCCTCTGCCTGCCGGCAAGCCTGGCCCAGAGGCTGGAGAACAGGAGGCCCCCGTGCGTGTCCCAGCACTCTCCAGAGTCCCCGGCAGGACTGAGCCACTGGCTCCCCGTCCTGTGCAGCAGTGTGGGGCGGGGCAGGGTCTGCACCTCACTGACCACTTCAGGGTGAAGGCCAGTGGACAGAGGGTGTGGCCAACTGCTGTGAGGCCAGCACCCTGCTCCCCATGAGACTGTGTGTGGCCTGGGGCAGAGGGGCCGGCCCCACTCACCTTCACTCCTGCGGCCCACCCTGGCCCTAACCTCCAGGCTCAGACCACGCAGGTGCCATGTCCAGGGCTCGTCCCTCTCTAGTGGCTCCTGAAAGATGCACAGAGTCTGAAAACATCATCAAAGCCCCACCTTCTTGGCTCATGGTCATGGGGAGACGGGACGCTCCAGCCTCCTGCCGGCCCTGGCGCCGTCCCAGGTAACAGAGGGGCAGAGGGTCTGCCCCAGGGCTCTGTGTATGAGATGGGGCAGCGGGAGGGCAAACCCCTGGGGAAGAGCAGGGCTGGCTCTGGCCGGGGCCACACGCTCGGGCGGGCACTCCACCAGGGACTCCTGTACCAGGGCAGCTGATGGCTCTCGAGGTCTCGTGCACAGGGCACCTTGAAACCCCTGGCGTCCACCCAGCCGGATGGGGAGACATGGAGAAATGTGAGAAGCCGCTTTGCTTTGCACCTGGGTGGCTTTCTCAGCAAGCACCTGTCGGCCAGGTTGCCCTGCGAGCGGAGCCCTGCGCTCGCACCCGTGAGTGCACGTGTGGGGCCCTGAGCGCGTACGCGCATTCCTGTGTGCACATCTTACTCAAAGCACCCGGGGGCCCCTGGCCTGGGAGGAGGCAGCTTGGTGTGTGCACAGAGCCCGTGCCCTCCGGGAGGGAGGCCCGGGTCTTCATGCCCGGCCCCTGCACATCTGGATGAGGGGTGGTCTGAGGATGGTGGGGAGCCAGGCCTGCAGGGTGGGGCCGGGCTGCGGGGCCAGCTCTCACTGGGCTGGGTGCTACAGGCTGCTGAGCCTGGCTGCTCCTAAACATGCTGACCCCTAGAGCCAAAGGCAGGGCCTGGCACAGAGAGCCGGGCCACCCAGGGAGGTGGATGGCCACCTCTGAGCAGTGGCCTCCAGCACCCCCGTTCAGGCCTGGAAAGCTGGGCTGGGTGGCAGGGTGGAGCTGGCTGCTCTGGGCCAGACACGCCCGAGGACCGGGAGTTGCCCGCTGCTGGTCAGCCGGGGCTGGCTGGCCTAAGGTGGCCTCAGCTGTGACCACCTGGCTCTGTCCACCAGGCCTCCTGTTCTCCAGCCTCTGGGCCAGGCTTGCCGGCAGGCAGAGGCAGGGCCCCACCCAGGCACAAGGGTGGTCCCGCCATGTTTGTTCTTCTGGCTGGGGCAGCCAGAACCGAGGGCAGGGGACAGATAGCCCTTGACGGAGGAGCTTCACAGGATCATGGCCCTCGTGGGGACAAGGGAGGGGGACCAGAGTTCAGGTGGCCTACCATGTCCCTGGGGCTGGGATTTAGCTCCATTGGTAGAGCGCTGCGCTGCAGTCTCTGAGGTCCCAAGTTCAATTCCCAGTACCGCAAAAATGGGAGAAGGGCCTAGCAATCCACTCCCAAGGCAATCCTGAAACAGTCAACCATTGAAAACCCTATGAGGGTCACTATGAGTCAAATACCGACTCAACGGCACCTAACAACAACAACAACAACAACCATGTCCCTGGGGCCATCTTTGTGGAGTTGGTACCACCAGTTCTCAGCCAGCAGGTGGCAGGAGGGGGCTCCTGCCCCGGAGGGCAAAGTCCAGTCAGTGGGGGACCCTGGAGACAGAGTCCAGTGGAAGAGCACAGTAGAGCTAGGACAGGAAATGCGGAGAAGGATTAGGGAGGAGGTTCAGGTTGGGGTTTCCAGGGCGTCTAGGAGTTCCCCTGGGGGCAGTGGAGGTGGGGCAGCGGCTGCCTCGAAGGCAGAAAGCAGAGGAAACCAGCCCTGCGTGGGGGGCGGAGGGCTCTGTGGAACCCACAGCCCCACGCAGGCTGCCCCTGCCTTGGCAGCCCGAGGATTAAACCGATTTTGTTGGGATTACCACTGCCAATCAAGTTCAAGTACATTTTTAAAAGCTTAATTTGCGGCCCTGGGTTTCGAATAAAATCATCAAGTCCAGTCGATTAAACTCATTAAGGCGGGTGGGCTGGCTGGCGTCTGCACCGCCATCGGATTCGGAGAATTAATTAGGGGCTGTTATCCTTTGTCGGGATTAGCTGAGCCAGCCCGGAGGCCCGGGGTTTCTGCTAAAAGACACCCCTGTAATCTCTTTAGCAGAGCCCAGGACACAGAGAGCAGGCCGGCGTCTGTGGAGCGAGAAGCACCCCGCGGGCAAGTGCAGACCCTGGGTGCCCAAGTGGGCGTGCGCAGGTGCCAGGCCCAGCCGTCCTGAGAGCGGAGGGGTTGGGCGGCCACAGGGCACCACCTGCCTTCTTCCTCTGATTCTGACCGCGTAGGGCCAGGGGCCTGTGGAGAGGGCTTCTGCTGGCCCCCTTCCCTCTCAAATTGCCCCTGCCCCAGCCGGTGGGTCCCAAGTCTCCATTGCTTGTCAGTCAGGTAAGCAGCTGGCCGCCAAGGCCACCCTGAGCTCTGGGGAGGCTTTGATTTGTCTTTGAGTAGAATATCACCCCAAAAGAGCCGGTCAAGGCACGTGGGGGCCCTGAAAGAGCCCGGGGGGGGGGAACCTTAAGCCTGAAGCCTGAGGTCCTCCCACAAGTGTCAGCCAGCCGGGAAGAGGCCGGAAAGAGGGAGGGGGAGTTTCTAACAAGGCTGAAGAACGCCTGGATCTAGCCACACCTGATGCCTCCTCTTGGCTCCTCAGCTGCTTGAGCCAGTCCTTCCTCCTTGCCTGCCTGCAGCTGGAACTGCGACTCTGCTGCTTGCAACTATGGCTCTCCTGCCTTCCAGGGCTGGTAAGGAATTTAGAGGATCTTGTTTTCTTTTTCCTCTCATTTTACATATGAGGAAATTAAGGCCAGCATAGGGCAATAGGTTTGCCTAAGGCTGATGTGAATTTTAATGGGGTTTTTGTTGTTGTTGTTGTTATTGTTGTCGTTGTTGTTAGGTGCTGTTAAACTGGTGTCCAACTCACAGTGACCCTACGTACAACAGGTGAAACACTATAGTTAGTGCTTCTCTGCTATTCATAGGGTTTTCAATGGCAGATTGATTTTTGGGAGTGGGTTGCTGGGTCCTTCTCCCAAGCCTACAGCACCTGGTGTCCCCAGGCGGTCTCCCAACCAAGTACTAACCAGGCCCAACCCTGCTTAGCTTCTGAGATCTGATAGGTTTGGACGCCACAGTGGTATGGCTGCAGAAAAGGGTTTTTTGTTATTGTTGTTAGGTGTCCTTGAGTCAGTGTCTGACTCCTAGCAACCTTCATAGGGTTTTCAATGGCTGACTGTTCCAGGATTGCCTTGGAAGTGGGTTGCCATGTCCTTCTCACATTTTGCAGTGCTGGGAATCGAACTTGGGACCTCAGAGACTGCAGAGCAGCCCTCTACCAACTGAGCTAAATCCCAGCCCAAGGGGTTTTAAGGTTGCCTAATATCTGCCGTCCTGGGAGCAAATCATCCCTCAGGCTCCTGGATGATTCTGGGCGGCCAGTAGGGTGGCTTTGCTGGTGTCCTCCCCAGGTGGGGGTTGGGGGGGAAGCTGGAGGTCTGACTGGGGGGACCAGGACGCCCCTTGGTGCCATCCACACAAGCCCATAGCTCGGGATAGCTCTTGCTCAGCGCAGCACCTGCAGGGGTCTGCCGGAGTCTATCCTCATCCTCTGTCTCAAGAGGAGGCGCAGCAGGGTGGTGGAGGGGTCCTGGGCCGCAGCTCCCTTGCCAGCCTGCCGCTGGCCCCGTGGCCTTGGCTGGTGAGTACCACCCAGCGTGGGCGTCTCTGCCGGGGGGTGGTAACGTCAGGCTTGGCGGGAGGATTCGAGGAGAGGAGGTGGGTAAAGCCCAGTGCCTTGAGGGCAAGTCCTTGCCACCCCCACCCTCCTTGGCTTCCACGCTCAGCGGCCCCATCAGATGGTGGCCAGGCAGCCAAGAGCACCAGGGCAGTCAGTGGGTCCAGCCCTCCGCTTTCACGCTTAGAGGCTGCCGGCCAAGCAGTCAGCATGTAGTTCCAACGCCCTGCTGGGTGGCATGGCCTGGTGAATCGATGGGGTGAGGCAGCCCCGCAGCTGGGCAGGGGCAACACATCATGGTCAGGGGTTCTGGGTGTCAGGACCCTGGAAAGTCCCCAGGGGGCTGCTCGTTCCTCCACCGGGGCCCCGGCTCGCCCAGGACTGTAACAAAGGCTCCTGTTATGGCGGGTGTGTGGCTCAGGTTTCCTCCGGACACGTGGCGGGTGCTGTGGGGGCTTCTGGAGAGCAGTGGCAGAGCCAGGTGGGAGACTCAGGGCCTGCTCTGCCCTCGAGCTGTTGCTTTCACGGAATGTCTTTGGTCCAAGAAGGAGACAGGAGAAGAAGTAATGCTTTTGAATTATGGCAATGGAGATGAATATTGAATATACCATGGGCTGCCAAAAAACCCAGCAGATCCATTCTAGAGGAAGTGCAACCAGAGTGCTCCTTGGAAGCTAAGATGACTAGACTGCATCTTACATATTTTGGACATGTAGTCAGGAGGGACCCATCCCTGGAGAAGGACATCATGTTTGGGAGAGTGGCAGGTCAATGAAAAAAAGGAAGACCCTCAACTAGATGGATTGACACAATGGCTGCAACAATGAACCTAAATATAAAAATGATTGTATGCATGGCACTGTGTAGGGAAGTGTTTCATTCTGTTGTACGTAGGGTAGCTATGAGTTGGACCCAACTTGACGGCATCTAACAACAACAACAACAAGGCAGAAGCAAGCTCTGTGTCAAAGGAGGAAACATTGATGATGGGGTGGCCAGAAAAGCATGAGATGGGAAATATTGGTGTGGCCACCTCAGGAAAATGCAAGCTCTTTAGTCCACACGGGCTGGGAGCTCCTGCTCTCTCTCATAGGCAACTACTTTTTCCTGTCCCTCAAGCATGCCAAATGCACCCTGCCCCAGGGCTTTTACACATGCCGTTTCCTTTGGCTCCATGTGTCTGGCTCTTTTCATTCCTGAAGTTCTCAGCTCCAATGTTACCTCCTTAGAGTTTCTCAGACCATCAAACACTCCACTGACTCCTGCCAAGAATACTCTAGAAAACGACCATCCAATAGAAAGATCCCACAGCCCATGTATACAATGTAAAACTTTACCATGGCCCCATGTTATGGCTTGAATCTAACATATTCCCCTGAAGGTCATGTGTTTGAGCACTTGATCCCCAGGCGGTGACACTGTCTGAGGAGGCTGGGGAACTTTGGGAGGTGGGAACCTGGGGTGGGCCTGTGGAGGTTTTACCCAGACCCCAGTTCTGTCTGCACTCTCTGCTTCCTAACGGCCATGATGTGAGGTCATCCACCACAGGCCCCGCCGCCTGCCCCTGCCATGCCAGCCCTGCTCTGTGCACTGAGGTCCTCTGCACCATGAGCTCAAGAAATCTTTCCTCCCATGAGATATTTCTGTCAGCTATTTTATGATAGCAACGCACAAGCTGACTAACACACTCCACTAAGAATAAAGTCATGTATTTATATATTTGGTTTGTGGTTCAGCTCAGTTGGTGGAGTGCTGCTCCGCACTTTCTGAGGACCCAGGTTCCATCCCCAGCACTGTAAAAATGGGAGAAAGACCTGGCAGCTCACTCTCGAAACAATACGGAAACAATCAGCCATCAAAAACCCTATGAACAGCAGAGAAGCCCTGACATAGTGCGGGATACGGCACACTGTCGGGGAGCATTTCGCTCTGTCATGAGTCAGACCAGACTCGACGGCATCTAACAACAATAACAAGTCTTTGAATATGGCTTAGGTTTTCTACCTATAGCCCATGTCAACTCAGAAGCCAAATTTTCCATCAGAAATACTTGATCTGCATTTAGATTTGATAAAATTTGCTGTGAAAGAGATTTACATACCAAGTAGTTCCAAAATATCTGAACTGATTTGAGCATCAGTTTTTAGATTTGAATTACTTAAAATTCAATAAAATGAAAAAGCCGGTCCCGGTCTCACAGGCTGCTTCACAAGAGCTCAATAGTCAGGATTGGGGGTGGAGAACCTCAGTCATTGGGAAGTTTCTGTTGGCTCTAGAAAATTCCCTGAGCTCTCGTGCCATAGCCTGCATAGACCTTCCTCTGCTAGTTGACACGCTCATCTCCTCTTGATTTCTCTGAACCTAGGCTCCTCCAGGGGCTGGGATTTAGCTCAGTTGATAGAGCACCGCTCTGCAGTCTCTGAGGTCCCGAGTTTAATTCCCAGCACCGCAAAAATGGGAGAAGGACCTGGCAATCCACTCCCAAGGCAATCCCGAAACAGGCAGCCATTGAAAACCCTATGAGGGTCGCTATGAGTCGGACTTGACTCGATGACACCTAACAACAACAACAAGGCTCCTCCAGGGCAGAACCCCACTCCTGCCCAGTCTGCCCCGCCTGGCCCTCAGAAGGCTCTGGGGTCACCTATTACATGAGAAGTGCCAACCGAACCCAGGCTTCACGCCATGTCCTCTCAAGAGATGCCCTGGGCTGCCTGTCATGCAGGGTTAGCAGGTGACCTGAGGGCCTTGGCCTGGGGTGACCACAGGCTCCCAGCTTCCCTGCATGAGGTGGACCAGTCCCCCGCTTCCTGGGCTACAGATCAAGCCAGGAATCCATGATGGGTCCAGGGTGCTGCCGGGGCCGGCCCAGGGTTGTCACTGGATGACACGAGTGCCCACCCCTCCTCCCATGGGGCCTGGGTGGCACCTGTGCAGCATGTAAGGCGTGGGTGGGAGGTCCCGTGTGCGTGTTGCAAGAGCATGTTTGTCACGTGGCGGTGGACGTGGCTGGGTGGTGCGCGCTGCTGCTATGCCCACGCGGACAGTGCGTGATCCGTGTGCACGTCACGTACCCGTATCATGTGCACTCTGTGTGCGCCCTCACCTCTGTATGTGTGGTGGCTTCTTCAGTCTGCGCTCCTGGGCCCTGTGACCCATCCTTTACAGGGACACTGATGGTGGCTGCCTAGTGCCCAGCCCGGCAGGCAGCGCGCACTCAGAAGCAGCCAACCTGTAGCCGGGTGCATTGGCGCACGCCTGTCATCCCAGGGACTCGGGAGGCGGAGGCGGGAGGATCGCAAGTTCGAGACCAGAGGCAGTCTGTGTAACTTAGCGAGACCATGTCTCAAAAAGTAAAAAAATGGGCTGAGGGTGCAGCAACGTGGTCCAGCACTTGCAGAGCATGCAGGCGTGAGGCCCTGGGTTCAACATCCAGTACCACAAAAATAAAAAAAGCAGCAGCTGACCCGTGACCACGTGCGGGCGCCACTCAAGGTCCAGTCGTCTCCTGCTCTTTCTGTCCTCGCTGCAGCTGGAGGGGCGGCTGTGGCCAGGGTCCTCTTGAGCACGCCTGGGCTCCAGAGAGATGGCCCTACCCAGCCTCACCCCTATGCAGGTGCCCACGCAGGTGCCGGCTGGGGTGCCAGCTCCACCCGGCTCTGGGCCCGGCTGGCCGTCCAGCCAGGGCTGCCCCGCGCCCCGCTCTGTTCTTGCCGCGCCCCTCTCCAGGCCCTTCCTCTGCTCATCAGTGGCTTCTCCCCTGGACCCAACCTGCAAATTCTCCTCCGCTGTTTCCCTAGCAACTGGCCGGCGCGCCGCTGCCCACACTCAGTCTGCTCCTGATCTGAACGCAGCCCTGCACCCCTGGGCTTCCCCCACCCCAAGGCTGGGCTCAGGGCACAGGCCCCACCATGCCGTGGTCTTGTGGATGCTGCTGCCCTGGCTTCTCTTTGAGCCGGGCCCAAAGCAGGGCTGTGGGGAACCTACGGCAAGAGGGCCGGGGCCAGGGGCTTGGGCTGGGGTGTGGACCTGGGGTCACCAACCAGACTGACTGTTGCAGGACACAGTCCCAGCGTGTGGCCAGCCATGTGACCCAGGCACCAGGCAACCAGCACAGGCCTGACCCAGCTCGAGAGAGACCTGGTGCGGCCCCCACCCTCGGCAGAGTCCCATCAGCAGAGCCGGGCCACCAGTGGGCCCTCGTCCCCATTGCGCAGAGGGAGAGGGTGCGGGAGGCGGGGCCCTGACCAGGGGCCACAGGAGGCAGGGAGCTGAGCCCCCGGTGTGAACAGAGCCAGCCTCCCAGGAGAGCCTGCAGACAGCGCCCAGGGGCCCTGGAGAGGTGGCCGGTACATGCGGGGGGACCTGGGCCAGCGCACTGCAGGGCACAGCAGCAGAGAGCACCAGGGAGGCCAGGGCCTGCCCGGGGCGTGGGGGTCTGGAGGACTCCTGGGGCCCCAGAGTGACATGTCCCTCTCTGGAGTGCCATCAGCCCTCAGGGACAAGTGGGAGACACAAGGACGGGTCCCAGACCCCCCTCATCAGAGGACGCGCTGTCCCAGCTGCAGACATCCATCATCAGGGTCCACACCCCTGGGCCCACGTCCACAACTGACCCACCCAGGGCTGTCAAGGCCCGGCCGCCTCCTGAAGCAGCTCTGGGGCCTCTCAGCTCACTCCCGGAGGAGCTGCCAGGCTGGCCTGCGTCCACCGTGCAGCTTGGGTCCCTGCACCCTGTCCTGCTCCTGCCTCTGGCTCTGAGCATGGGCCTGGCCCTCGTGGTGAGCCTGTGCTGGGCTGCAGACCCCCGAACTGCTGTCCTTGGTGGGGAGGTGCAGGGGCCAGGCCCGGGAGTCCTTGAGGTGAGTGGGGCCTGCAGGGTGGCTGTAGCCTCTGGTGACCCAGCCTCCTCCCTGGGTGTCTGGCCCCTGGGTCCTATCTCCTGGCTGTGAGGCCTGGGGACAGGCAGGGGACCCAGCTCAGACGGCAGGGCTTTGGGAAAGGCCGTGTTCGGAGGCCGTCCCAGTCCTGCCCTGGTGCAGCCAGGGGTGCAGCTTCATTGCTATCTCACATCACTCCCAAGGATGGAGAGCCGGCCCGGCACGCCCAGCATGTGCAGGGTGTGCAAGTGGACAGCTCGAGGGCGCTGACCATGGTTGGAGGGCCAGTGGTTGGCCGAGCCCCTTTGCTCATAATTTTGGTACGTGGACCAATGCCTCAAAAACAGTCATTCCTTTGGACTCAGCAATTCCACATCTGGGGAGCAATTGTGAGGCAATAACTTGCCAATACGAAACAAAGAAAGGAAGGAAAGGAAGGAGGGAGGAAGGAAGGAAGAAGAAAAATGAAAGAAAGAAAGAAAGAAAGAAAGAAAGAAAGAAAGAAAGGAAGGAAGGAAGGAAGGAAAAAGAAAGGAAGGAAGAAAGAAAGAAAGGGAAAGAAAGAAAGAGAGAGGGAGGAAGAGAAAGAAAGAAAGAAGAAACAAAAGAAGAAACAAAAGAAAGAAAGAAAGAAAAGGGGAAAGAAAGAGGGAGAAAGAGAAAGAAAGAAGAAAGGAAGGAAGAGAGAAAGAAAAAGAAAGAAAGAAAGAGGGAGAAAGAAAGAAAGAGAAATAAGAAAGAAAGAAAGAAAGAAAGAAAGAAAGAAAGAAAGAAAGAGGAGAAAGAAAGAGGAAAGGCCAGCTCTTGAGTTCAGCTGCCTTGGAGACAGCTGCTAAGCATTCAGGAAAATATGCCTGTCGGGTGTCATTCCTGGTGCTCCAAGTGACCTGGGCTCTCATGCCATGGAGATTTAGGGGGTTGACTCATACCTGAATCAGCGATCGATGCCCCTCAGTGCTTTTCTGTGATTTGGAGACCTGGGGGTGGCTTGCCTTGGGCTCAGGTGTGCACCATTCCGGAGCTGTCCTGAGGAGCGGGGCTGGAGGCTGTGTATCAAGGAGTCAGAGTCTCCAGCGTGTACTGCACAAACAAAGCAAGCTATAGCGGGAGATGTGGGGACAATGGAGCGAGTATTAGAAAGTGTGTGTTTGTATATTTGTGAGACTCTCTTGGAGGAAACTCAACCGCTGGGGACCATGGAGACAAACACTGTTCTCTCTCTACCTTTGTGTGGTCTTTGAGTCTCTTATTATTATTTTATTTAAAAGACAGTAAGGAAAGAAAAATCTCTTTTTACAGGTAAGTTCGTCTCAATGTTGTTCATGAATGTGACAAATCAGAAAGCAACATAGCTGTCCATTTAAAGGGGATCATTGAAATAAACAACTGGAAGTCAAGTGGTGGGATTCTGCTCAGTTCCTAAAAGTGGACGGTTGCAAATTATTTATTTTGATGGGGAAATTGCTAATGTGATTACTTGCAAAAAAAAAAGTGTGTTTGTATTATGCAGTTGGGTAGGCACTATCACCTTGACTGCAAAAATAAACAAAAAGGAATGTTGGCGTCTCCAGAACAAAGGCCTCTCGCTGCTCCTTGAGGACCCTGGGTGTCCTTTGGGTGAGGAGGCAAAGACTTCCCTGACTTTGTATTTCTTAGCCCCAGGGGTCCTGGTGCAACTATCCTGCTCCCACACCAAGGGCCCAGCCCAGAGACCGTCCTGAGGGCCTCATCTCAGGAGATGATCAGTTCCATTTCCCCACAGGACAGTGAGGTGCAGGCACAGGGGCTGTCTGTGCTGTCTAGACTCACTGCTGGCCACCTGCTTCCATCCCTCCGAGGTCCCAGGTGCTGGTGGTGTCCCTCGTAGGGGTGACTGCCACTTCGCCACCATCATGAGCACTTGTGCCCGTCAGAGCCAGGGGTGGGGCAAGGCCTGGGCCCAGGATATGAACCGTCAGTCCAGGATGTGAACCCTCACTCCAGGACATGAACCCTCAGTCCAGGACATGAACCCTCACTCCAGGACGTGAACCCTCACTGTGGGACATAAACCCTACTCTGGGACATGAACCCTCACTCTGGGACATAAACCCTCACTCTAGGACGTGAACCCTCACTCTAGGATGTGAACCCTCAGTCCAGGACATAAACCCTCACTCCAGGACGTAAATCCTCACTCCAGGACATGAACCCTCACTCTGAGATGTGAACCCTCACTCCAGGACATGACCCCTCACTCCAGGACATGAACCCTCACTCTGGGATGTGAACCCTCACTCTGGGACATAAACCCTCACTCTAGGACGTGAACCCTCACTCTAGGATGTGAACCCTCACTCCGGGACGTGAACCCTCACTCCGGGACATGAACCCTCACTCCAGGACATAAACCCTCACTCTGGGACATGAACCCGCACTCCGGGACGTGAACCCTCACTCCAGGACATAAACCCTCACTCCAGGACATGAACCCTCACTCTGGGACATGAACCCTCACTCCGGGACATGAACCCTCACTCCGGGACGTGAACCCTCACTCTGGGACATAAACCCTCACTCTGGGATGTGTACCCTCACTCTGGGACATAAACCCTCACTCTGGGACGTGAACCCTCACTCTGGGACATAAATCCTCACTCTGGGATGTGAACCCTTACTCCAGGACATGAACCCTCACTCCGGGACATGAACCCTCATTCTGGGACATGAACCCTCACTCCAGGACATGAACCCTCACTCCGGGACATGAACCCTCACTCTGGGACATAAACCCTCACTCTGGGATGTGAACCCTCACTCCAGGACATGAACTGTTACCCGGGGACCCAGGCTGGAGGGCTGCTGGCTACCCCAGTCTCCAGCTGTATGCCTGGCTCAGAGGTGACCAGCAATTCCCCGTGTCCCCTGGCCATTGTCCCTAGCCCCTATCTGTGAGCACCCTCTGCTCCCCTCTCCCTCAGCCCCTTGCAGCCCAATGCCCCACCTCAGGCAGCCATTGTCCGCACCCTCTGTGGGGTAACATTGTCTACATTGGTTAATGGCACCAGCTAAGCCCTCGTGTTTCTATCTCTGATTTTTAAAATTTCTTTTTGTACATTTCTTTCCATTTTTTACTGGTAATTCTTAGGTTAGTGTACCACTTAATGGGCTTGATATGACATTTCCATACGGGCATCATTGTACATTGCTGGTGTCCCCCCGCATTGCCCTCCCATGATGCCCCTCTTCCATACTGCCGGTCCCCCTTCTGCTTGTGTGCCGTGTGTGTGTGTGTGTGTGTGTGTGTGTGTGTGTGTGTGTGTGTGTGTGTGTACCCAGGTGTGTCTTTGAGAGCAAAACGTACCATTTCTCTTCCTCTTACTTGTTTATTTTAATCCTGAGGGTTCAGCCCAGGGCTCTGCACATCTAGGTGAGTGCCCAGAAATCACTGTACCCCTGGAGGTCTGGCAACCTTTGTCTGTGACGGGGCTTCCTTCTTGACAGGGTCTTTGGGCAGCAGCTGGCCACTGGGCTCATGCCCCTGCTGCTGGCCCTGTGCCGGCTCTGGGCTGGGCTGAGCACACACAGGTGAACACCAAGTTTCACCTCTGTCCTCAAAGAGCACCCACACTGGTGGAGTTGGGGAGGTGCCGCATGCTTACATCACTGGATCACACAGGGCGCCGGGTCCCTGGGGCAGCCCAGAGGCTCAGGGTCTGTGGGACGCACTGGCCCAGCTGCAGAACCAAGGAGGCTCCCTGGAGGAGGGTTTGCAGCCAGTCTCAGAGACCTGATTGTCTCCTAGCAGAGGGTGGGGGCAGCAGCAGGGAGCAGGGCTGAGGTTGGGCTGGATGGTGCCAGCCCGGGGTGGCTCCTCCTTCTAGTGCATTCCTAGCATGCCGGGACACTGAGGCCGAAGCAGGCGGACAGAGAGCTCCGGTCAGGGTCCCAGCCAGGGTCGCCATCCTGGTGAATGGATGCTGGCCACCTCCTGCCTGTCCCTGGCAGCTTCCCTTCCTGTGAAATAGGGTCTGGGAGCATGGTGGGCCGCATGCCCCTCCTCCTGCTGAGCTAAAGCCAGGCTGATACACTGCCCCCTCCTCTCCTGAAGGCCCCACCCCTGGCTAGGCGTGGTCCCCATGTGTACTTGGGACCTTGGGACCGTGTCTGCAGAGACCCAGCAGGTCAGCCGGCCTTGGGTCTCCCTGGGAGGAAGAAGGGACAGGAAAATTGTCCCCTCGCTCTGTCCCCAGCTGGGGAAGTGAGGTTGGAGGTCAGGCGGGGGCTGTGTGAGCGCCGCTCGCTGCCTTCCAGGGGCCCCGGAGCCCCGCCTGGGTGACAAGGCCCCCACAGGCTGCTCAGAACTGGCTTCTCAGGGTCCTGCAGGTTTGGGAAGGGCAGGTGAGGACCCTGGAGGCCTCTCACTCACACACCTGCGCCCGGGCCAGGTGAGCAGAAGGCCAGGTGGTCTAGGGGCCCTTCATGCAGCCCCACGGGGTGCTGGGAGCCTTTCCTGACCTGTTCCCTGAAGTCACAGCGTCACTTTCCCACACTCGATTGGCTGAGACAGGCTCGGCTGGCCCAGAGGCCAGAGCACGGTTGGAGGTCCCACCTCACAGAGTGGGGCTGAGGCACTGGCAGGCGTGCTCAGGCAGGACCTCAGAAAACCAGACCTTGTGGGGTTTCTAGGATTCTTGGCAGAACTTCCTGCCCAAGGTTTCACAACCGCATGCCTGAAATTCCGCCATGAGTGCTTTTTTTATTTTGCTTCAAGGTTTGATTCCGGTTCAGCATGTATATCACAGTGCAAGGCCCACCTTCAGCCTCCTTAGTCAGGACCACTCTAAAACAGAGCTCACAACCCCAGCAGCTCCCTCCATGCTAGGGGCAGAAGTTCACCCTCAGCCTGAGCTCTGAGCCTGCTCTGCTTCTCTGCCCTCCCCTCCCCTCTGTTCACACACCCAGGCCTCCCTGGGACAGAGTCTGTGTCAGCGGACCCTGGTGTGGTTTGGTGGTTTGGAGGCAGGCTCTGAGAGCAGGCAGGCCTGGATGTAGCGGCTAGTTATAACATAATGCTGCATAACAAGTAGCCCGGGCTGGGGCCTTGCAGGGCTTTGTCCTCACCATGTGGCTGGCTGGAAGGTCTTGTGGCTGAGTTCAGGAAGGCCCTCCTGGTCCTTCCCACAGCCTTCAGCCCCAGGGGCATGTCCCCTTGGCAGATTTTGGGCATTTACCTGGGGTGCTCAGCCCTCACCTGCATGAGTTCCTCACCCCTAGACCAGCAACGTACGTTCCACTCATGGAGGCAAGAGCGAAAATTTGATGAACAAAATCCCATTACCTCCCAGCTGTGTTCTCTTGGGCAGCTGCTCACTGGGTCTGTGCCTCAGTTTCCCTATGGATGGCATGGGATATTCACCGGGGGTTCCCTCCTGCGCATGAGATCTACCCCCACATGGGGCTTGGAATAATAACCATTGGTGTTTCCCATATTTTCTGTGGTGGGGATCTCAGGCCAGTCTTTGCCCTGTGCCTGCAGCCTGGCTGGGGGGCTTTAAGGCTGGAGTGGGAGAGCAGTTGAACAATGTATAGTTATTAGTGTCAAATATGCATAATACGCCCCTCTCTTAATTACATATATTACAGAAACTCTGATGTGTGTGCACCAGGAGATACAGACAGGGACTCTTGTTCATGGAAACTTTCTTTGTAATAGAAAACCTTACATACAACCTAAAATTTTACCACAATTATAAAACTTTAAAATAATCAGATTGTCTATGCTTAATGAGTTATAACTTCATGATTAAAAAAATCACTGCACAAAATAAAATGAAACCAATAACAACACATTTCAAAAACAAAAAACAAAAAACAAGAATTGTCCAGCCAGGGGCTGCAGCACAGGGCAGCTGGGACAGTTACCCACCAACTCCTGTCCTTTGATGGTGGAGGGTTGTTCCTGAGGGTGTCGACCTTCCAGGCTGCCCTGTCCCCAGGCTGGTGGGGGCGGAGGGCTGAGCCATGAGAAGGTCCCTCCCATGCAGGGATGGCGGCCTGGCCGGCCCTGCCTGGCTTCTTTCCACAGGAGCCCTGCGTGAAGCTTCTGCAAATGACCTGGGGCTCCTTGTGGCTGGGGGCTGGGAGCCAAGGGTGAGCGTCCCAGAGACAGAGGGAGAGGAGCCGGGGAAGCCACAGTGCCCGTAGGCTGTGGTTCTGGGGGAGGCGTGGGTCTCTCCAATTGTGTTGGATTGTTTGAGGTTCCAGGCAGTTCCTGCTCTGTCGGTTGCGAGCAGGATTCCAGTCATGCCTGGTGGTGTGGTCACCTCCGGAAGATCCACTCTGCTGCAGTAACGCTGCCTCTCTCCAAGGGTCACTGGGAGAAGTCAATTACTTAGGCAAGCCTCGTAGTAAATTTAAACTGATGTTCCGTATGCGGTAAGTGCCTAAGAAATGTTTGCTATTATGATTACTAGAGAGTGCTGGGCAGAGTGATTCTCAATACTCCTCCAAGTTCATTAAGGGAAGCCTCACATAGCCTTGAGGAGGGATGGTCAAGGAGGACTCCCGTACAGACGTACAGACGTGACTCTTCAGCAGAGCTCCGGGGTGGAGTATCAGAGGGAAGAATCTGACTCAGCATACGCCAAGGCCCTGAGGCCAGCGGGGGGGGGGGGGGGTGTGTATCTGTGTGTGTATAGGGAACTGAACAGACATCTGTGCCCAAGGGCTGCTTTCTTAGGACTAAAAAAAGAAATGGAGCCTGCGTCATCTTGGGGGTGGTCACTGGGCTGGGTGTTGGCTGTGGCAGGGCCTGAAGTAGGCCAGCCAGCCTCCTGGGGGGTCAGCGGATGCTAACAGTGGATGGGCTCCTGTTGGCGAAGGGGTCAGGGTGGAGGATGGAGTGGCAGGAGCCTCCTGTCCACGGGCTGGCCGAGCCCACCAACCCCAGCAGTGTGTCTCCTGGCCCTGGCTTCCCAGCTCCTGGGACAGCCCCTGCCACGCCACCTTCGCCGTGGTTACCCAGACGGGGGCACGGTCAGCCCTGCTTGGTTTAAGTTCCTGGTGGTGGGGGGGGGCAGAAGGCCCGATTCTGAGGTCTGGATGAGCCCTCCCACCACCCGGGAAATGGGCATTGCTGGGACTGGGTGGCGCTGAGCTGTCCTCGCTGTGCCCTGCGGCGGGGGGAGGGAGGGCGGCTCCTGCTTCCGAGATCCTTTGGGCAGCACACGGCAGACAGCCTGGCCCCTCCCTGCCAGGCCCCAGGCCTGGGTGCCTTAACAAAAGACCCAGAGCTGCAGAGGCTCGGTGAGGCGGCTCAGCTGCCTGCCTCCCGCAGGGCGCTGGCCGGGCCACTGCGCCACGGTCTGTGGCCTGCAGGCCTACTGTCTGATCCGCTGACTGCAGACAGCAGAGAGAGGCCCCAGCTGCCTGGGCTTGGAGTCGCCTCCCATGGGCTCCCTGCCTTCCTTCTGTGGCCTGCGGCAGGCTGCTCCGAAGCTCTGCCACACACAGGGCAATGGGCCCAAGGAGGGGGGGACAGTGCAGGGCGAGGGGGGGCGGAGGGCCTGGATCCTTGGCCCTAAAACCAGAGTCTTCACCCACTGGGCTACCCCGTGTGGCATGGGGAGGAGAGCCCCAGAGCCCCCCTTGGGAGACGGCTTGGTCTCTGATTTCCTACCCATGTGACTGACCATGGGCCGTCCCTCTCTTCAAGGGACTCTGTAGTGAGGCACCTTGGCAGCCTCTTGTGAGGGCTGAGTGAGCGATCGGGGTGCAGGGCTCAGTAGACCCTGCAGACACCCTCGGGGTCCTGGGTCCACCCTGGCTGGACTGGGCCGGCCTGCCCCATCCTGCATTTGCACCGTGACCACCTGCCCGCACCCCCACCCCGGCTCCTGAGTCTCCACACTTGGCCCAGTTCCCCTCCTGTGCCAGCCTAGGGACAGGGCAGCCTGGAAGGTCATGGATTCTACACCCTTAGAAACAACCCTCCACCATCTCCACAGGACAGGACTTGGTGGGTAACTATGCCAGCTGCCCTGTGCTGCAGCCCCTGGCTGGACAATTCTTGTTTTTTTGTGTGTTTTTTTGGGGGGGTTACTGGGGGTTGAACCCACGGCCTCGTACTTGCATGCTCTGCAAATGCTGGACCACTGAGCTGCACTCTCAGCCCATTTTTTTTTTTTATTTTTAGTTTTTGAGACAGGGTCTCACTAAGTTACCCAGACCACCTCTGGTCTCGAACTTGTGATCCTCCTGCCTCCGCCTCCCAAGCCGCTGGGATTACAGGCGTGCGCCACCTCGCCTGGCACAATTCTTGTTTTTTGTTTTTGAAATGTGTTGTTAATGGTTTTATTTTATTTTGTGCAGTGCTCTTTTTTTATCATGAAGTTATATCTCGTTAAGCATAGACAATCTGATTATTTTAAAATTTTATAATTGTGGTAAAATGCGCACAGCACAATGCTTATCGGCTAACCACGGCTAAGTGCACAGTGCACTGGTGTTAAACGCATCGGGAGCATGGGGCAGACCCTCTGGAACCTTCCATCCTGCCCATTGCCTGGCTCCCCACCCCACAGCCCCAGCCCGGTGGCCCTCACTCCCCTCGTCTTCGTCCCCCCGTGACTGATTATTTTTCTTAGCGTAACAACGTCCTCGCAGTCCATCCATGGCGTGTCCTGTGCAGAAAGCCTTTCCTTTTTAAGGCTGAGGAATTTTCATCGCCCGGGCGAGCCGAATTTGGTTTATGCCTTCGCCCATCTGGGAACACTTAGGCGGATTCTACCTTTTGGCTATTGTGAGAAATCCTGCTATGAAAAACGGTGCTTTTGTATTGTGTGCGAAGATCTGCGTGAGTCTTGCTTTCATTCTTTTCTTTATATACCCAGAAGTGGATTTGCTGGATCACACGGCAGTTCTATTTTTAATTTTTTGCCCGGTGGCGCTTGTACCACTTAACACTGCCAGCCACGGTGCGCGAGCGTCCCGAGGTCTCTCCATCTGGACATGCACTTGCTATTTTCTTGTTTTTTAAAATTTAAACATTTTTTTTTAGTAGTGGCTGCCCTAAAGAGTATGAGGTGACGTCTCATTGGGGTTGTGACTCACGTTGCCTTAACCGGCAGTGACACTGAGCGTCTCTTCGGTGCCCCCGGGCCCTTGCACGTCTTCTTTGGAGACATGTCTGCTCAAGTCCTCCGCCCAGCTTCGCGTCGGGCCGTTGCTGTCTTTGCCGTGGTCGGGTTCCGCGAGTTCTGTGTGTACCTCGTCCATCAGGCTCTCATTCCACGGGGAAGCTTTGGCTCTTTTCTCCCGTCCCACGGGTTGTCTTTACACGCTCTTGGGTCCTTTGATTCACAGAGGTTTTGGAATGTAACGTAGTCCCATTTGTCTATTTTTACTCTTGCAGTCTATGTGTTTGGGATCAAGTCAAAAAAACCCTGCCAGATCCCGTGTCAGGATGCTCCGCCTTTTTCTTCTGAACGCTGTGGTTCCATGTGAAGCGCCCCCTGGAGGTGGGAGGTGAAGGCGTGGTCCCCAGCGGAGGGATGGGCTGGTGGGAAGTGTTCGGTCCCGAGGGCATTGACCTCATCAGTGAGGACTCTGAGGCAGGACTGGGAGGAGTGGACACTTCAGGAGGCTGGAGGAAGCAGGTCCCTGGGCTGCACACCTGAAGGACACATCTCGCCCCCAGCCCTCTCTGCCCCCATCCCACCATGAGCTGAACCACTTTGCTCCGCCATGACGCTCAGCCTCACCATGCAACAAGGCCCAAAACAGTAGACCCGAGTGTCCATGGCCGGAAGCCGCAGAAGCCATCAACTGAAGTCAGTCCTCCGACCTGAGGTTCTGTTCTTGGGTGTTTGGTCACAGCCACAGAACGTGGCTGACACAAAAAGCTTCATAGTTTTAGCTCCTAAGTTCATTCTTCCATCTTTTTCCAGTGAGCTTTTGTATATGGTGTGAGGTAAGGATCCCCATTCATTCTTTTGCATGGGGATACCCAGTTTTCCTGGTGCCATTTGTTAGAAAAATTGCCATTTCCTCACCTAGTGGCCTCAGTGCCCTTGTTGGAAAGCCTTTGGTGGCGTTTGGGAGCGTCTTCCCCTACCGTGGGCTGCTCCAAGCTGTGTCCTCCACAGGCTCTCAAGGGCGCCCTGCTGGCCTGAGTCCCAGCTGCCCACGGCACCTGCCTGCTTGGTGTCTCACCCTCCCCGTTCACTCTCCTTCCTGGTCTCCCTACCCAGCTCCTGGATAGTGTCCCCAAAAAACCACATACATGGAAGACTTTGTCTTTGGGTCTCCTTTTGGGAGGAACCTGGCATTACATGAATATTGAGTGTTTTTTAAAATCTTCTTTCTATAATAGTGATCTCTGCTTTTTGTTTTGACTCTGGCATTTGTAAGGCCTCAGACCAGCTGCTTCCATCCATTAGTCCTCACCCTACCCTGAAGGATGCCTGTTGTCATCGCACCTGACCGAGGAGAGGAGCTTGCAGAGGCCAGGGGCTTTGCCCTGGTCATGGCTGAACTGGAATTGGGCCCAGGAGCATCTGTGCTGCGTCCTCCTCTCTCTGCCCTGGACGGGCCCCATAGTCTCTCGTGGAAGCTGTGTAGAGCCCGTCTCACACAGTCCCCTGGCACCCCTGCATCGGCCCGGGTTACCTCCCCACCCTGGCAACTCTGCCAGGCCAGCCTGGTGCAGGATGAGGCAGGCAGAGGCTCTGCCTGGAGAGGACCCAGGCACCGGGGGACGCAGCACTCTGCTGTGACCGCGTCAGCAGCGTGGGCACCCCACCAGACGCACAGCCATGCCTGCGTTCCTAGCCCTCCCTGTCCCCGTCCTGGCCCTGGGGTTCAGCTCCGCCCTGGGCTTGGGGTTTTTCCCAAGCTGCTCTGCATGGGCACGGCACACCATTGCGGCTGCTGTGGCTCCTGCCTCCTGTGCTTGCTCCCTCCCAGCTGACCGGATGGGCTAACAGTGGCTCTGCCTCCTCCTCATACCTGCCAAGCAGATGGATTTGGGTGCTCACAAGTCAGTGTGAGAAGTCACAGGGGGCTGTGGGGCCTCCTGGTTCGCTGGTAGCCACTGTGGGAGGGTACACAGGGCCGACAGGCTGGGGCACCGTGTGCGGGAGGCTCAGAGTAGATACCTTGTGGCTGGCCGCTCGGGTCTGCACGGTCGCGTCTAGGGAGCGGAGTGTGAAGCCATGGTGCAGGCCCGGCTCCGGGGCAGCTGCCAGGTGGGCTTGGGCAGGAGGGGCAGGGCAGGTGACCAGCTCCAGGCAGTCACTTACTGCACAGGCTGGCGGCAGCCCTTGGTCCCCAGGCCCCCACACCACGGTGATGGGGCCAGATGTACAGCGACAGCTCTGACGTATGCCACTGCCCAGAGCGAGGGCCCAGGCCATAAGCAGGGCTGGCAGTGGCCTGGCACTCTTCAAAGCTCCTACGCCCACTGGTCTCCCACACCCACAGAATTCTAGCAGGGGGCCGGCAGAGGCCCACCCTTGTGGCCAGCGTGGAGACCCGTGGGTGTGCTGTGCCGTGGGGAGCCCCTCATGGTGAGGTGCCAGGCTGGGGACAAGCCCACCGTGGCCTCGGAAGCCCGAGGGCCACCAGAAGCGAGGTAGGCCAGGCGGAGGCTGGGTCACGCACTCAGAGAGAGAGAGGGCCGAGTCTGCTGGGGGCCACCGGCCTTCAGCCCCGCCGGGTGCCGGCTCGGATGTGGATGCCCTGCCTGCTAATGGGGTGGCACTGGTGCAGTGGCCTTGCCTGCTAATGGGGTGGCACTGGTTGTCCAGATAGATCCCCGCCCCGGACCCGGTGGAGAGCGCAGCACGGGCTATGGCTGGGCACAGCACCTGTCTTTGTGGGGCAGGAACACCTGTCTGAAGGGGCCTTGAAACTGCCCCCCTCAGGGGTCTCCCCAGCTCTGCGGAACTCTCCCGGGCCCCTTCTCTTCCCGTCCTGCCTGTCAGGTGGGCGCACAGAAGGAAGGCGGCAGCCTGGTTATGTTTTACTGATTAACAGACCACGATTTCAGGATTTTGTGGGTCAGGAGCTGGGGCAGCCACGGCTGAGCGATTCTTCTGTTCCCCGAGGTGTGGACGGAGATTGTGCTGTGTGCAGCGGGCGACAGAGACGTCTGGAGGCCTGGGAAGGTCTCTGTGGGGGCGGAGCCCGCAGGACCGCTCTCCTCGCCAGCTGCTACCTCCAAGTGCCTGTGGGGCCTGGGCGTCCTGTGGCCTGGGCTTCCGGCAGCCTGGCTGACTGCGGCAGCCACCTCCTGGGCTGCAGCCTGGACTCCCAGAGGCCAAGGTCAAGGCTCCCTGTCCCTCAGGGCTGGGCTCGCCCCGCCCCCTGCTCTGGGCCACTGCAGACTCCCAGTGGGGAGCCAGACCCTGCAAGACGGCGGAAGGCAGGGAGACTCCTCCACACGGCGGCTCGCCCACACGGCTGGCCACGGACCTTCTTTAGTTAAGACTTCAGCACATTTCCTTCGAGTCTTTTAGAAAACATATTGCAATCATATGCTCTGCTGTTCTGAGCTCGCGTTCCGAACGTTCTCCTCGGGGGCTAAAACCTCTTCACAGATCCCATTCTGGATCATCGTAGGCACGGACGGTCGCACATCACCACCCCCGGCCGAGAGGCATCTTGGCTCCGCTCCTTCCTTGGTCGTGGACGCAGCCGCAGCAGAAATGTGCTGGGCCCTGCCTGTGTTTGGGGGCCTGGACTCCCTGCGGGGGGCCAAGCTGGGAGATGAAATCACAATTCAGGCAGCGTGAACGACAGGGGCTTGTTGCACTGATGTTTCACACACGAACACACACGAACACACACGCACACACACATGCACTCACATACACACGCACACCGTGCTTCATCGTAGATGAGGCCTGAACTCAGGACTCATGAACTCCAATGCCTACAGAGGCCCGTAGGTGCCACTGGGGAGGGAAGCATGTGGGGCGAGACCATAGGGCACGGTGGCGACTGTGGCAGACAGAGGGTGGGGTTTTTTTGCAAAGAAGTTGGGAATTCCCATTTTAAATAGAACCATTACATTTAAAAAATATTGGCATCTTTATTCAAATTTTTATAGACACTGAGTGGGACTGTATGAAAAGAAGTCTGTAGGCTGGAATTGTCCTGTGGCTCCTTAATCTGAGAAAGAGACTCCATGGTGATGATACGAACCTCGATGGGTGGGGGAAAGAGGGATGAGCACTTCAGTACCTGCCAGTTAGTGATCAAGCACATTCAGGCGCTGGGAATGCAGAAGTAAACTAGACAAAGGCGGGGCTTATATTCTGGTAGGGAGATTGCTATAGCACGATAATCATGTAGGTTCTGATGTAATAATTGTGCGGGATCTGGGCCCTGTGCTGTGTGGTTTCCTGTTCCCAGGTCATTCGCCTTTATGGTACCCCTGCGGTCCCCATCCGGGATGGTGAAAAGATGCTTCCTACTCATAGATTCCCCCAAGACTCTGGAGACAAGAGAAGTGAGGGGAGCAGGGACGTGCCCTGTCACTCCCCACTGTGGCACCGTGTCCCCGTGTCCCGACAGACACCCTCAGGGCTAGAAGGTGTGGACGGGCCAGGCTGCAGCCTGAGCTCCATGGCCGGCCCTCCTGTGTCCCCCTGAACCTTCTGCCAGCTCATGCTTTGGAGCAAGACAGAAAGAAGGGCAAACTCCTGGAAACTGGGCAAGCACCTGGGCTGACCCCAGACTGGCTTCCTTGTGGTCGCCCTGATTGCCACGTGCCACTCACCCCGCCTCCTCCCTGGTTGCAGAGGGCAGAGCAGGGCTTTGCAGGCCACCTGTAGGCTAGAGTTGGGGCGCAATGGACAGTGGGCTGGAGCTGGTGACTGCAGGGCTCTGTGGAGTGTGGTGGCTGGGACTAAGTTGGGAGGGGCCCCAGTGGCAGTGGCAGACTTGGACCCTGGCGTGGCCACCCCTCTTTGTGAGATACCTGGCGCTTTCTGTCTTTTTTGTTTGTGTTTTAAAACACTTACTGGTTTAAAAAAAATGTTTATGGTACCGGGAGGCTGAACCCAGGGCTTCGCGCATACTTTGCAAGGACTCCACCCCTAGCCCCTTTTTTATTTTACTCTGAGACAAAGTCTCACTAAGTTGCACAGGCTGTGTCTGGCCCCGAACCTGCGATCCTCCTGCCTCCGCCTCTCCAGTTGCTGGGATCACAGTTGGGCACCACTGGGCCCAGCTTGATTTTTTAATTTTAAAAAATGTGGTGTGACATATGCAAGATCCACTGTCCTGAGCATTTTGAAACGTGCAGCTCAGTGGCAGTCAGTCCTTCCACACTGTGGGAACATCCCGCCACCCACCTCCAGCACGTGTCTGTCTTGCAAATAGAAACCCCACCCCTACTCAACACTCACTGCCTGCCCCCACCCCAGCCCCACACAGCCACCCTCCTTTTTTTCTTTTTTTTTTGCGGTACTGGGGGTTGAACCCAGGGCCTTGTGCCTGCATGCTCTGCAAGTGCTGGACCACTGAGCTGCACCCCCAGCCCATTTTTTTACTTTTTGAGACAGGGTCTCGCTAAGTGACGCAGACTGCCTCTGGTCTCGAACTTGCGATCCTCCTGCTTCCGCCTCCCGAGCCGCTGGGATTACAGGCGTGTGCCACTGCGCCTGGCCCTCCCATTTTCTATCTATGACTTTGGTTGCTCTGGGGACCTTGGAGAAGGGAAATCATATGGCCTTTGACCTCTTGTGACAGGCTTACATTACTGGTCATAGTATCCTCAATCTAATAACCATCCTTGCTCCTGAACAAGTGGGGATTTTGTCCCTTGTAAATAAAATGGCACGTGTAATTCAATCAGTATCTCTTTATATTTGGTAACTTAATTTAAACCATGATACAGAACAATGTGGAAAGAAACAGATCTCTATGTACAAACATACAAGGTCGGAACCTTTGCTGTTTCTTTTCTTTTTAACTGAGCTCCGCTGGTCCTCACTGCAGGTGGGAATGGGGCTCACCTCTTTTCCATACTCAGGTGGTCAAGGGTCTCAGCCACTGCGCGTGGCCAGTAGGGCCGTGTCTGGCCTAACTCTGGAGGCACCACCACGGGCCAGAGCGACAGGGCTCTCTCTGCCCGCTAGAGCGTGGGGTGGAGGGACTGGGCCCCGCTGGGCTGTGGAGGTGTAACCTGTCACCCAGGCGCAGGGCAGAGAACACTGGGCCTCCTCAGCTGGCGGGGGCCTCCCTCCTCCCTTAGCAGTCCTCCACGCCCAAGAACTTGTCCAACCTTCAACAAGCCCCACAGGCCACGCCCCACGATGCATTCCCTCCCTCCCTCTACGCCCCCTTCCGCAGGCCCACCTCCTCCAGGGTCTATCCACACTTCCAACCCATGGGTGCATTGATCCGTTCATGGCAGGGGAGCCCTCGAGAACCAGCCACTTCCTGAGAGCCCGTGGGCAGCCACGAGCCCCACACTTGCACCTGTGGGGGCGTTTCACATGCAAACCATAGCACCCTCCTTCTCCAGGTTTTCTTGGAAACCCCTTCTACCATGCCCAGGGGGTGTTTCCAGCTGCTACTGGACCTGCTGCCAGCTGTCAAGGAAACCTGTGCCAGGACCTGGGCCTGGTTCTGGCCACCGGCGGGAAGGGCTTAGCCAACCCTCTGATTTCCAGATCCTGTGGTCTGAGTCTACTTTAGCTGGCTCAGTGCTGTGGATTGGGGGTGGGGGTGAGGAGTCTGGGATTGGAGCCCAGCAGCCTCCCATCCTGACTGCCTCCCCTCCCTGCCTGAGCCTGGGCTCCTGGAGGCCTGGCTGCTTCCGGGTCTGTGGTTCCCGGGACTGAATTTCTGCCCTCCTCCTGGGCCTCCACTCTGAGCCCCACACCCAGCCTGGGGGGCTCCGTCCACTGCAAAGCCAACCCAAGCCCCAGGCCTCCCTCAGGCAGGGACCCCAGCCCAGGCACAGTGGGTTCCTCACTCTCTCTACAGGGCAGTTGAGAGACTGCCCGGGTCCTGCCCATGGCCCCTCCACGCCCCCGAGGAAATCACCATGTCCTTTTGTCAGAAAACAGCACCCCCATATTTTCAAGCTCTCAGGATGGAGAAATTTGTGTTTCTCCTTTAAGAGAAAGGAGCTGCTGCCTTGTCAGCAGAAAGGCGGCAGTGAGGGCCCAAACCCAGGTAGCCAAGCGGCTCCGTTGCATGCAAAGGTATGCACCTCTCCGGAGGGTGAGGGGCAGCGCCCGAGGAACCGGCAGCTCCTCAATGACCCCAAGATCCCAGTCTGCAATGGGACAGGACGCACAGCCTCAGGTAGCTCCTACTGTGGCAAAGCCAGGGATGGCATCGGTGCTGGAGTGCTGGCCTGGCCGGCCTGGCATGCAGGAGGCCCTGAGTGCCATCCTCAGCACCGCAGAGAGAGGGAAGGAAGGGGACGCCTCATCCACCCACGGTCCACATAGCCCAACCGTGTCACCTGCTTCTCACAGCACCCCTGAGGGCGGGGCAAGCCAGCTGCCACCAAGTCCTGGAGATGCAGAGAGCCGGAGCATCCCTGGGGTTCAGGGAGAAGCCCTCGCTCCTGGGACTTGGCCTGGCCACCCGGCCCTTATACCAAGAAACGGAGAAAGGAGGTGCTATCAATGGGCACTTTGGGGAGAAGAACAGAAAAGGGGGTCCTATGACCCCAAGTCTGTCTTCTGGAGCTGACGAGAACTTTTGTTTAAGTAGAGGAAGAGTTGGGGCAGGGGCAAGGGTCTGCAGTGCGGGTCAGAGTTTTGACCGTCACCTCAGTTCTGGCTCTGCAGGGGGATCCTGGGGCGCTGCTGGGGTAGCTGCAGTCCGTGGTCAAAAACAGATGTCTATCAGATCAGTGTCTCCTGGCTCCAAGGTGGCTGCGGGTTTAAGACAAGGACTGGACACTTGCAGATGCCTCTTGGGGCTCTGAGTCAGGACAGAGTGTGGGTCCGAGGGAGGAGCCAATGCTTTTCAACAAAGGCAGTTTCGAAGTGCTTGGTAGAAGAACCGTGTTGCGCGCTGAGCACTCGTTACGGTCAGGAGTTCCGGCACCTCGAGGCAAAAGGAACGTAGAGCGGAAAATGTCTCACCACTTTCATCTCAATTACATAACGAAGTGATCACATTTCAGGTATAGTCAATGAAACATGTTATGAGAACTAATCTCACCTGGGCCTTTTTTCTTCTTTTTTTTTTTTTTTTTCTTTTTGGTACTGGATGTTGGACCCAAGACCTCGCGCCTGCATGCTCTGCAAGTGCTGGACCACTGAGCTGCACCGTCAGCCCATTTTTTTACTTTTTGAGACAGGCTCTCGCTAAGTTACGCAGACTGCCTCTGGTCTTGAACTTGTGATCCTTCTGCCTCCGCCTCCCGAGCCGCTGGGATGACAGGTGTGCGCCACTGCGCCCGGCGGTCCTTTTTGCTTCTTAAGAATGTGGCCACTAGAAAATTGAGAAGCACCTCTGTGGCTTCCGTTACCTTCCCCTTGGATGGTGCTGGTGTAGGTAAGTAAGTGATGCTTAATGAATACATGAAGGACAGGGGCTTTGTGCTTTTTCTGTTGCTATAACCGAATAACACAGACTGGGCTACTTATAAGGAAAATAAATTTATTGCTCACAGTTCTGAGGCTGGAAAGTCCAAGATTGAGGGTCACATCCTGTGGAAACATGGCGGAAGCCTCAGGTGACAAGACAGCGTGCATGGCGGAGAGGAGAGGGAAGGACTGAGAGCACAAGAGGTCCGATTGATTCTCCCCCTCACAGTGAACCCACTCCTGAGATAATGGCGGGATCGGATCTCGAGGGCGGAACCCAATAACCTACATTCTCCCATCAGGCTCCACCCCTTGATACTGTTACCATGGCAACAAAATCTCTGTATGCGTTTACAGGGATACACGTTCAAACTGACGAAGAAAAGATGAATTCATTCTCTGAATAAAGTCAAGGCCATGGGCTGGGGTGCCCTGAGACACCGCCACCTGGGGGCGGACGCTTCCTGTCGCCAGGGCTTGGTATTTTTTCCCTTTGGTGACGGGGTAAGAGTTGAGCTTGTCCTTCAGGGTTGTCGTGAGGATTAAATGAGGTGAGGGTGAGGCCAGGGGTTGATGAGACCCACGCCAGGCTTGGAACAGGCTGTGGCTCTGACGGTGGACGCCGCACTGTGAAAATTCTTGAAAGGAAGGGAGGCGTCCTTTTCCAATGGAGAAGTCCAGACACTCAGGGGGTGGCAGCCGTCACCACCAGGGAGGAGGGGCTCAGGTGAGCGGAGGCTGCTTGGGGGCAGAAATGTGTCTGGGGGAGGGGAGGGGCAGAGCTCTTGATGACATGGCCGGTGGCCAGCCTGGGGCTTCTGCCGAGGTGGCCGCGGGTGCGAGCCCTGTTTCACTTGCCCGGGAGGCAGTGGTTCTGAGCAGTGGAAAGACAGTGCGCGTGGGGACCCTGCCCTGCCTGCAGCAGGTGACCTGGCCCAGGCGATGCGGCCAAGCAGGGCAAGTGGAATGGGGTTTTTGGTGGCCGTGGCTCCAGTGCCTCTCGGGCACCTTTGACCCTGGCTCTCGGCTCACCCCTCCTGGCCCTGCTCCTGCACACGCCCCATGCTATTCCACCCAGACTAGTGTTCACTGTGCAGGGAACAGGGCTCGTTTCCCAGAGTGGGGCCCCTGGGTCTCCCCGACTTCTGATGTCAGCAGGAAGCACCATCTCGAAGCCCATTCAGGTTGCTACCCAGTGGCAGCTTAAGGCTCTTGATGGGGATATGCGAACTCAGAGAAAGTTGACTCCCAGTATGAGCTGTGGTGCAGTACCCAGGTGGAGACAACAGCACCAGGTGTGGTGGATGAAACTGACTTATAGGTGGTCTCCATGGTGACCTTGGGCCACAGGCTCTGACTTGTTGAGTAAGCTGTCTATGGGGTATGACCTGGGACCCTGCACCCCATAATGAGCTCTCCGAGCTGAGCAGGAGAGGCTCTGGTCTGGCCTGGTCTGATCTAGTCTGGTGTGGTGTGGTCTGGCGTGTCTGGTCTAGTCTGGTACAATCTGATCGGATCTCCTCTGGTCTGGTTTGGTCTGGGCTAGTTTTGTCTAGCCTGCAGCCATAGCCCTGTGGCATCCGATCCCATCAGATCTCAGGAGCTAAGCAGGGTCGGCCTGGTTAGTACCTGGATGGGAGACTGCCTGGGAACACCAGGTGCTGTAGGCTTGGGAGATGGACCCGGCAACCCACTCCCAAAAGTCAATCTGCCATTGAAAACCCTATGAACAGCAGAGAAACACTGACAATAATGTCTCACCTGTTGTACACAGGGTCACTATGAATCAGGTACTGACTTGACGACATCTAACAACAAGTCTTGTCTCTTACATTCTGGTCTGGTCTGTTCTAAGCTGGTCTGTTCTGGTCTGGTCTATTCTAGTCTGAACTCTTTCCATCTACTTACCACACACTGATTATTTCTTCTCCTGAGCAAAGGGTATTATTGCAGAAGAGTCAGGCATTCCACCCCCAAAACAAGTTCCCAGTCTTTCAGGCATGGGGGTGGGGATGGAATTAAGATCTAGATAACGAAAAACCCATACAAGGCGCTGTGAGGGAGGAATTCCTGCAGGCTGGACTGACCTCTCTCTCCCTTTTTCCCTGTGTAGGGGTCATTTTCTTTTCTTCTTGGCCTCAGCCAGCTGGTTTCCCTGCGGAAATCTACCTGCTCCCCGCCCCAGCCCCCAGAACACAGATGGGATGTCCCCTCCCTCCCATGAGCAGAGAGATGCTCATCGCTGCGTTGGACAACCCTGTCCCACGCTGACGGTTCAAGGATGGCCAGGGCACTTAGGCCAGGTAGGTGGGAAGAAGTTCTGGCATGCGTTGGAACTATTAGGAGAGACGTCTCTTCCTGGGCAGGACTGTAGAGCTAGGACGAGTCACATCAGCCACCTCTGGGTAGGGGACTTGCCTGGGAGTGTAGCCTGCTCTGGAAAGATGGGGATATTCCTTGCGATGTTTGGGCACTGCACCAAGCTGAGTCTGTTGTTGTTGTTGTTGTTAGGTGCTGTTGAATGGAGTCTGACTCATAGCGACCCTCATAGGGTTTTCAATGGCTGTTTCGGGATTGCCTTGGGAGTGGATTGCCATGTCTGTCTCCCATTTTGCAGTGCTGGGAATCGAACTCGGGACCTCAGAGACTGCAGAGCAGCGCTCTACCAACTGAGCTAAATCCCAGCCCACGCTGAGTCTGGAGTGCATAATTCCATAGCCAACAACTTCCTTGCTCAGCTGAAGGCAGTGTGAGAGGAGATCCTGCCACTCCTGGGGTGACAGGTCCTGCCCAGAATAAACACCACAGAGGGTGAGTGGGGAGCTAAGCGTCCAGATGGTCCTCATGGCTGATGGCTTTGGAGCAGGCGGCCATTGCTGTTCTCATAGCCAGGGGAAGGAGGAGAGGCCTCCAGGTGGACAGAGCTGCCTCTCAGGATCCCATGACTCCAGCTCTTGTGGGGCCACCTCACGGAATGCAGTGAACACAGGTGGAGAGGTTGGTTGGGCCCAGAGCAGGGGCAGAGCATCACGTTCTCTGCTCAGAAGGGATGTGAGGCAAGGCAGCCCAGGAAGGGAGGATGGAGCCGTCTTCCCTAAAAAGCCACCACCCTTCACCCTATGAGGAAGATTCAGTAGATCCAGAGATGTGGCTTTTTTTTTTTTTTCCCAGTACTGGGGGTTGAACCCAGGGCCTCGCGCCTGCATGCTCTGCAAGTGCTGGACCACTGAGCTGCACCCCCAGCCCATTTTTTTACTTTTTTGAGACAGGGTCTCGCTAAGTGACACAGACTGCCTCTGGTCTCGAACTTGTGATCCTCCTGCCTCTGCCTCCCGAGCCGCTGGGATGACGGGCGTGCACCACTGCACCCAGCCCTTGAGGTGCGGCTTTTAGTGCCATTCCTGGCAGGCAGGTGGATTCCGGGGCTGCTGTGGTCACCCCTGGGTCCATTTCCTTTGAGCACATCCACCCAGATCTGAAGGTGAATTCCGTTGTCTTCCACGTTGAACGAGTTTGCAGCTGGCTCCCGGTCCATCCAGACCTCATGCTGGTGTGAAGCGCCAGGGAACGTTTTCCTCTTCAGATTGCTAACTAGCTGTGCCAATGCCCCCTGGCCAGTGTGCTGTTCTCTCCCTGATGGATTCCAGTGTCACCTTTAGCCTACTGTGCACCTCTACTTACGAACAGATTCATTATATTTAACAAGGTCCCTTTCCACATTTCCCGTTTTGTCCTCTGATGTCCCTGTGCACCACACTCTTTTTTTTCCCCCAGTACTGGGAGTTGGCCTGCAGCCGTAGCCCTGTGGCATCTGATCCCGTCAGATCTCGGAAGCTAAGCAGGGTCGGGTCTGGTTAGCACCTGGATGGGAGACCGCCTGGGAACACCAGGTGCTGTAGGCTTGGGAGACGGACGCGGCAACCCCCTCCCAAAAATCAATCTGCCATTGAAAACCCTATGAACAGCAGAGAAGCACTGACAATAGTGTTTCCCCTGTTGTACAGAGGGTCGCTATGAGTCGGATACCGACTCGACGGCGCCTAACAACAACAACAACTACTGGGAGTTGAACCCAGGGCCTCGTGCTTGCATACTTTGCAAGTGCTGGGCCACTGAGCTGCACCCCCAGCCCATTTTTTGCTTTACTTTTTGAGACAGGGTCTTGCTAAGTATGCAGACTGCCTCTGGTCTCGAACTTGCGATCCTCCTGCCTCCGCCTCCCGAGCCGCTGGGATTATGTGCCACCGTGTCCGGCTATGCGCCACACTCTTAAATGTCACTTGATAACAAGTATTCCTTGTTAGTTTTCACCCAAAATATTTTGGTTATTCTACATCATTGTTTGTTCTCACAAATAAACCCTATCTTGATGAAAGTAGAATTTAATCGGTAAATTAATTTGAGAAAGCCACCATGCTGATGATGTTCCTCGTCCTCCCTCCCAAGGGTTTATGTGTTGGAGGCTTGGTCCCTGGGGAGAGGCGGCAGCTAGCTGGGGACTCTTGGGACACTGGGGATGTACTTCTGGAAAGGATTGTGGGACCCTGGCTCCTGGTTCTAAGATGTGTTCCTTCCTCTAGCACACACTCTGCTACCTGCCAGGGGACCCTCCCCAGAGCTGGTGCTGTGCTGCTTGGACCTTCAGCTTCCAATGTGGTGAGCTACATAAACCTCTCTTCTTTATAAAGTTAGCTTGCCTCGGGTATTTTGTTGTAGTAGTGCAAAACAGACTAGTACAGTGAGAGACCTGACAGCTATGGAAGTTACCCTTCCCATCCGGAGTTATTGTGTGACATTTTTAATGCTTATTAGAGCTTTGTGAGAAAGCTCGTTGTGAGAAAGTAGGGGTTTTTTCTTTTTTCTTTTTTTTTTTGACAGGGTCTCACTATGTAGCCCAGGCTGGCCACAAACTTTTAAACCTCCTGCATCAGGCTTCAGCAGGTTTTTTTTTTTGTTTTTTTTTTTTACATATTGCTCAAGCACACCTCTTAAAAAGATTATTCCTACATATTTTAAAGTTTGGAAGTTTTTAAAAGTATAACATAACTTTATTACAGGCTTATTTTTATTACTCTCTTATTGAAATATGATATTTCCAGTAGTTATTCAGTTGATTCTATTAAAAATAACTTAATTACTTCTTAGAAAAGAATATTAATTAAAATTTATTATTTTTCTTGTCTTATTGCATTGACTAGAACTTCCAGGGAGACTTAGAATAATACTGGTAATATTAGACATCCTTGTCTTATTTCTGAATACAGTGGAAATTTAATGTGTTTTAACATTAAGAATGACTTTTGCTGTTTAGGATGCATAAGTTTTACTGGATTCAGGAAGATTTTTTTCTTTCTATTTTTAGTTTGCTAGTTTTATTAGGAGTGGGTTTTTTAAAAATTTATAAATACCTTTTGCATATCTGTCAAGACCAGGGGTTGACAAATTAGCCCAGTTAATCTGGGTGGGCTGTTTCTGGGGCTAATGGTGATTCTTCTGCTTCTACAGGAGTTGTCAATAAAACAAAACAATGCTCCCAATATGTAATAAAGATTTTATGTGGCTTACAAAGCCTAAAAATGTCTAGCCCTTGGCCTTGATGAGTGTGTGGATACTATACTCTTTTTTTTTTTTTTTTGCAGTACTGGGGGTTGAACTCAGGGCCTCGAGCCTGCATGCTCTGCAAGTGCTGGGCCACTGAGCTGCACTCTCAGCCCATTTTTTTTAACTTTTTTGAGACAGGGTCTCGCTAAGTTACGCAGACTGCCTCAGGTCTCAAACTTTCGATCCTCCTGTTTCCGCCTCCCGATCCTCCTGTTTCCGCCTCCCGAGCCGCTGGGATTACAGGCGTGCACCATCACGCCCGGCTGATATATACTCCTTAGATTATTCGTGTGATGCCCTTCATAGTAATATTAATATTGAACCATCTTTGAATTCCTGAACCACACTTTAATGTTGACCAAAATTCTACTGGCTCGTGTCTCTGTGAAAACAAAAGCAGGGGCCACACTTCAGACCACGAGGGTCCATGTAATCACTAACCCTTAGGGCAGAACTCCTGAATGTCCGTGACTTCAGAAGGGCAGAAAAATCTGACAAGATGGGAACATTGCTTTGGTTGGGGGCATTTTGCTATTGGATTTTGTGGTTGACTTTTGGTGGCATAAACTACCAATGACTATTTCCAAGCCTTACTGACATTGGTGTCCCTACGCCAGGGGTCTCTCATTGGCCTCTGTGAAGCAGGCTGTGTCTAGCAGAGAGGTGGAGCACATTTGGCCAGCTGAGGGGTGTCCAGCCCTCCCCCTCACGGGACAGCCTTTGTGGTCAGCCCTCATGGTGTGCTTCAGAAGGTTTTATAACTCTTGCTGCAATGGGTCAAGAAAGAGTGTCAACGCTTAATAAAAACACGAGGGTGTGTCCACTCAGAGGTTAATGGAAGAGGACAGCAGTGAGCAATGGGGACGGTGACGGTTCTCCACCCTCCGTGTCTCTCTGAGAACAGGATTCCAATGTTTAATTTGAAGTCAGTTGTATTGCTGTGATATTGACAATCACCTACCACTGCCTTGAATTCAGTAAAAGATGCGATGCAAACCCGTCCTCTGTGGTTACAGATGCCTCTGTTTGGTCAGCGAATGTTTGGGTAGAGATTTCTTAAGTTTCTGGAAGTAGTATATCTCCCCACCTTGCTGAGGGGCTCCGTGTGCGGGAGACACGGCCACCCCCTGGTGCCCCCGCAGCTTGAGGCTCTGCCTTCATCTTCCCTTCCTGCTGCGCAGATCCTCGAAGTCAGCCAGACAGACCTGAGCACTGACGGCCTCCTCAGCCCTCTCCTGAGCACATGTGTGGCCCCAAACATGCACATGACCCCACGCACCTGCGTGGGCTCCTGCCCATGTGGCCATCTCACTCCCAGCTTCTCCTGGCTTTTTGATTTGCCCCAAGGGTCACAAGTGGCTGTAAGCATTTGCAATGTGCAACAGTTATCTCCCACGGTTTTTTGTAAGTGATTCCAGCACACCGCCTGTTTGCACTGGGCGGGCACGGAGTCAGTTCAGATACGGACAGTTTTGCAAGTTGGCCCTGTGGAGGAGCTACCAAACGGGTCATTCTTTGGAAATAGGGTTTTGTTGTTGTTGTTGTTAGGTGCCGTCGAGTCGGTATCTGACTCATAGCGACCCTCATAGGGTTTTCAATGGATGACCGTTTCAGGATTGCCTTGGGAGTGGGTTGCCAGGTCCTTCTCCGATTTTTGCGGTGCTGGGAATTGAACTAGGGGCCTCAGAGACTGCAGAGCAGCACTCTACCAACTGAGCTAAATCCCAGCCCCTATAGGGTTTTGAGGGCCCCCTAATGCCAAGCTGCCCCTCTGGTGGCTGCCTGGCTACTGGTTTCACCAGATAGTGGGCTGTCGGATTTTGAAATCTCTTGGAGCTACAGAGACAGGAGAGAGAAAAACAGACAAGGGAAAATGTCACCAAGTTGGCTGGTCTTCCTGAGTCTACCTTCTTCCTGATGAAACCCTCTTCAGACCGCCGCAGACCTCTGGTTAATTTCTGTGGTGCTGAGATCTCGACTCTGGCAGGTCTGTCAGTGCTTCTGTTGTTGTTGTTGTTAGTTGCCGTTGAGTCAAGTCCGACTCATAGCGACCCTCATAGGGTTTTCAATGGCTGACTGTTTCAGGATTGCCTTGGGAGTGGGTTGCCACATCCTTCTCCCATTTTTGTGGTGCTGGGAATGAACTCGGGGCCTCAGAGACTACAGAGCAGCACTCTACCCACTGAGCTAGATCCCAGCCTCTCAGTGCTCCTAGGGAGGGAGGGTTGTTGAAGGTCCTCACCTGGCTGCGGCTGCTGACGGCCCTCAGAGCGGCTTGGGCTCTAACCCTGCCAGTCGCCATTGGCAGTGTGGCTTCCCATGGGCCAGCCACGGGCAGGGGAAGGGGGCGCTGTGGTCGAGTGTGCCTTCCCGGAGATCGCCCTTCCCGTACTTTTGGCCCAGGAGCCGAGCTGTGCAGACCAGGGCAGGCCGGGAGCCTGCTACTGCGCCTCAGCCTCCCTTGTGCCCGCTCCACGCGGCAAAGCCCACGCATGGAGGACCCCTGTTGCATCCTGGACCCATGCACTTCGCGGGGTTGGAGAGTCAGTGTCTTGGCAGTTAGCTGCCTCAGTTTCCTGGCCCTGCTCTGGAGCCCTCTCAGCCCGGGCACCTGTTCGCCCCGCCTCCGCCCACCCTGCATGGCTGGGCGGCAGAATAATGACTTTATTAAGCGCATGCTGCTCTTGATTCCCCGAGGACTTCGGTCCATTAGGAAAGACGAAGCCGGCCGCCAGTGCCACACAGCTGGCCCAGGCTCATCTGTCCAGGCCTGGATGGGGCCCAGGAGAGACGTGCACCGGCTGCTGCCCGGGCCACCGACTCTGAGCCTCAGTTGACCCTGAAGGAGGCCCAGGGCCCCCTCATGGTGAGCGAGACGGGTGGCCACTGCCTCTGCATCCCACTTTGCTGTACCTGTGAGGCACTGGTTCCCTCTCTGAGCCTTACAAGGTCTGGGCTGGAGATCATTGGTGCGCAGAGGCTGGGGAGGGATGGGGACAGGGCTGTGGCGCCCAAGCCTTCCTCCTGAGCCCCTTGCCCAGAAGCTCAGAGCAGAAGCAAGGGCACCTGGCTCGGAGGCACGGCCCCGCAGCGCCTGGGGAAGGTCTCAGGGGAGAAGGACACCACGGGAGCTCCCCGGCTGGCGCCCACCCCAGGAGTGGGGCTGTTCTCGCCTCAGAGCCCGAGGTTTCCTCTGGGCCTCGACCTTCCTTTCTTTGAAATGGGGACAGCGGTTCCTGTGCGTGTGAAGCCCAAGGTCGGGAGCTGCTCCCTCTTGCTGGACTCTCCATGCAGAGCCGTTCTGGGGGGTGAGCCCTGGGGTCCGCCCTCCAGCTTGAGGACGGGGGTCTTGCAGTGCTGGTCTGGTCAGAGAGCCCTGGGTTGGCCAGGGAAAAACACCAAAGCGCCTGCTTGAGTGGCACGTGTGGCTGGAAGGCCCTGGGTCGGCCCACAGAGCGGGTCTGGCTGGACTTGCCTGTCTCCTCTGGGGCACAGTCTTCTTCCCAGGCAGCGCCAGCCTCGGGGAGGCGGGTCCCTCTCCTCCCAGCTGGTTCTGGGGTCCACGCAGGACCTCGCCCAGCACTGCTCCAGTTGGTGACCTCAAAAGCCCAGCCCACATGGCTACTCTGGAAGGGAGGCGGAGACAGGGCCAGGGAAGACGTGCCCACTTCTGACATCACATGAAGTAAAGTAGGGGTACGTCCCCCACAAGACCAGTGTGCCGGCCCGAGGGTGCTGGGCCAGCAAAGCCGTCAGTGCCCATAGCGCCGTCATTGTAGGCCCTGCGTCAGGCTGTGCCAGGCTCAGCTTCTGCCTTTCCTGGCCCCAGACCCAGCCCTCACCCTGCCTGGGGCTCAGTGCGGGGTCTCCCTCTCCCACAGACCTCATGCCACCCTGACCCACCAAGCGCCTGGACTCTGCCTTTGACCCCATCCACTCTGGGCCCACGCTGGCCCTCAGATGAGCGTCACCTGCTGCCTTTTGCATGGGTCTTGGCCAATCCACTGATTTCCTCAGTGTTCAGCCCAGTCCACCCAACTCCTCTGTCTCTAGCCGCTCCCTGAGCTGCATGGAGGAGGCTCCGCCCTGGTGTGGGCACCTCAGAAAACTCCATCCCTTGTGGCCCCAAGTCAACAGCTCCCTCCTCCCCCCCAGAGGGAGTTTGCTAATCCATTTAAGAAGTGTTGTATTAAGCCGGGCGCAGTGGTGTACGCCTGTAATCCCAGTGGCTCGGGAGGCAGAGGCAGGAGGATGGCAAGTCTCAAAAAGTAAGAAAATGGGCTGGGGGTGCAGGTCAGTGGTCCATCACTAGCAGAGCATGCAGGCACGAGGCCCTGGGTTCAACCCCCAGTACCACAAAAAAAGAAAAAAAGAAAAAAAGAAAAAAAAAAAAAGAAGTGTATCACAGTATAATTGCCGCACAATAAATTTCACACAATGAAATTGTACAATTTAAGAAGTCAAGGCACAGTGCAGTCAACCCTTGGTATCCGCACGTTCCGCGTCTGTGGATTCAAACAACCAGGGATCAAAACACAATAGCGCGTCTGTGCTGAACGTGAGCTTTTCTCTGGTCGTCATTCCCTAAACAGCACAACATAGCAACTCTTTGTATTCGTTAGGTGTGGTAAGCAACCCAGAGGTAATTGAAAGCATATGGAAGGGCGTACGTGGGATCCGTGCAAGTACCGTGCCGTTTTATAAAAGGGACGCGAGCCTCTGTGGATTTGGGCATCTACAGGGTGTCCTGGAGCCGAGCCCCTCAGCTACCAAAGGACCACTGTGCCCGCCTGAGAAACCGCCATCACCACCAAGGTACCACATCATCACCCCCAGTCTTCTCGGCGCCCTCTGTCATTTGTCATCTCTCTGGCTCTCCCAGCCACAAGCAGCCGCTGGTCTCCTTGAGTACACTCTAGACTGTTGTGCATTTTCTAAACATAGAAGCCTGCTCTGTTTCTATTCGGGTCTCTCACTTTGCGTGGTTGTGAGATGTGCCCGCGTGGCCGTGTGGACCCGTCGTGGGTGCCCCTTGCGGAGCGGTGCTCCATTCTACGGGTGGCCTGTGGTCTATTTCCTCACCTGTCAGTGGAGTATGGGTTTGCTAGGAATATTTGTATACAAGTCATCACTGTGAGGGGACAGGATGGAACCCTGATTGCGGGGGTCAGAATCCCAGTACACAGAGAAGGCCATGGCTGGGCACTTGGGAAGCATCAGCGCACTTGTCCATAGACCAGCGTCTACACTGTGTTCTGCAGAAATGGGTTCTGTGTCAAAAGGTTTGGAAAATGTTCACCTCTTCTCTCAGAGGGTCACCTTTTATGTTATCTTATTAAAGGCTCTGAGAAGTCCTGCAGTGAGGAAAATCCAGTATCTGGTATACTGATTTAACCATATCACCTCTTTTTCCTTTTGTCTTAGCAACATCTATAAATCTCTCATAGAAAGCAGTGTGAAGGACACTGCTGTGGACCACGGTGCTGTGAACATACTAGGGAGAGGCGTGTGCTCTTAGAGTCATCATTCCAGTGTCTTGACACTCCACCTGGGAGGCCTCAGATTCATTTGCAAGTAAGTTACAGCAATTTACATTATAAAATATCTCAAGGATACAGAAAAGTGCGGAGAATAACATGGTGAGCAAAGAAACAACACACAGCTTTGTCAGCGCTTTCCCACAGTGTCTCAGTAATTTTCGTGAATGTGTGTGTCATCCATAAAAGTGAAACACTGTTATGGATTTCTCTGAGCACCTCTTCTCCATCCTACTCCCCTTCTTCCTCCATAGTAGAAACCATTATCCTGAACTTGATGTTTCTCATTTCCATACATACTTTTATTCTTTTACTACACTTGTTTTTGTATCTCTAAAGAACATATAGTATTATCTTGTATGTTTAAAAATTTCATAAATGATGTGCTGTGAGGAAAATTACACAACTTGCATTTTTCTTTTTGTCCAACTTTGTTTTTTTTGGATTTAACTATGGTGCATTCATTTAAAGTGCTGCATAGTGTTTCACTGAATAAATAGAACACAATTTGTACTCCTTTGTCTTGTTGGTGGATGTGGAGGTTGCTTCTTATTTTTCTGTTATATAAACAAAGCCGCAATGACAGTTTTTGTGTTTGTCTTCTTGTCACGTTTCTGAGGGTTAGGGATGGAATTGCTGGGTCGTGGGTAGGGATATGAGTAACTCTACTTAGATATTTCCATAAGGGGGGCAGTAGTTTATGGACTTGCTTCAGCATACGAGAATTCCAGTTTCTCTCTGTCCTCACCAGCATGCCCGGTGTGCAGTAGGCACTCAATAAACGTGAGTTAGATGAAGTGAAAGTTTGTCCACAACTTCATTCCCATCTTGGGGATCTTCCCATGTATTACCTGGACAGCCCACTTTCCTCTTCTGAGAATTTCTCATTTGTGTCTTTTGCTCCTTCTTTTGTGAAGTTGTTTGGCATTTTCTTTCTGTTTTGTGGTCGTTCTTCTCATCTTTTGGATGATAATCTTTTGTCAGTTACGTGCTGAGCGACTATCTTTCCCAGTTTGTAGCTTGATTTTTTCATTTTGATTCTTGTTTCTTTTGTCTTACAGAAGTTTTACATTTTAATGCACTCTATATTCTCAATCTTTTCTTTTATATTTTGTGATTTTCTGTCTTAGTCAATAAATCTTTCCCACCTGAAGTCATAAGGACATTTTCTTGTTTTTTCTATAAGCCTTTGGGTTTTACTTTACCATTTAATTTTGTTATATACCTGGGTTTAAAATATTGTATGATTTGAATTAAGGATTTTATTTTTTCTGTAGGGATGAGCACTGCAGTTTTCTCACATTTCCCCAAAGGTCCGAAAAGATGGGTTCTATTTTGTGCCTTTGGCTTATTTTTCATACTGTACCAACACCTCACTGTTTTAGTAACAGAAATTGCAACTGCTCTTAATAGCTAGTTTGATGGGTCCTTCTCACACCTTTTTGTTCAGGAGCATTTTAGCTTTTCTTAGCCTTTTATCATCCATATAAATTTTAGGATTAGCCTGTCATGTTCTTTAAATTTTGCTACTGGGACTTAGTTGAGATTAAATTGAATTTATAGAGCAATTTGGGAGAATTGTCATTTTTATTACATCAAGCTTTCTCACCTATGAACATGGCATATTTAGCTAATTCACCATGCTCTTCTTTTATGGTTTTCAATATGGTCTTATAATTTTCTGTGCAAAGATTATGCACCCTTTTGGTTGGGTTTCTCCCCAGTCCTATAAATGTATTGTTGTTATTGCTGGGGTCTTTTTAAAATTAAAATATTCTGATGATTTCTATAGTATAGGGTTACAAGTTGTTTTTGTATTTTGATCCTATGTCCAGCAACTTTGCTCAACTCTTGAATTAATTGCACTAGGTTGTGAATAAATTCTCTAGAACTTTCTGTGTAGAGTCTTATAACATGTGAATAATGATTTCTGGTTTTTTATTTCTGGTTCTTATGCATAAATTTTTTTCTTGTCTTACTGCAGAAGCTAAGCCTTTAGAACAGTGCTGAGCAGATGTGACGATAGCGTCACTGTCATGTTCCTGACATTTCCTGGATTGCTTCTACAGTTTGTCATGAATCCTGATTCTCTGGTGGATTTTCATTCACATTTTGCATGACTCTGAGGAGGCCTCTTTTATTCCTGCTTGCTAATAATTTTTGTTGCAAGTGGACATTGTTGTTGTTATTAGGTGCCATCGAGTTGGTATCCGACTCATAGCGACCCTCTGCACAACAGGGGAAACACTATTGTCAGTGCTTCTCTGCTGTTCATAGGGTTTTCAATGGCAGATTGATTTTTGGGAGGGGGTTGCCAGGTCCTTCTTCCAATACTACAGCACCTGGTGTTCCCAGGTGGTCTCCCATCCGGGTACTAACCAGGCCCAACCCTGCTTAGCTTCCGGGATCTGACGGGATCAGATGCCACAGGGCTACAGCTGCAGGCAAGTGGACATTAAGTCATATTAAATGATTGTTGTTGTTGTTAGGTGCCATTGAGTCCAGCTCATAGCGACCCTATGTACAGCAGATTGAAACACTTCTGTGCCAGGCACACGATCTTATTTATGTTTAAGCCCATTGTTGCAGACACTGTGTCAATCCATCTAGTGGAGGGTTTTCCTTTTTTTCGCTGACCCGCCACTCTCCCAAACATGATTATTCTATGTTTATTCAAATGATCTTACGGTTCTCCCTTCAGTTTATTCTGCTGAGGATAAATATATCAGTAATTCTCCTAATGCAAATGCCCTTGCCTCACTGGAGAGTTATTGTGGTCACGTGTGTGGAGAGATACGCGGAACTGGCCTAGAGTCTATGGAAGATTTTTTCCTCCATGGAAATAAATGGAGACCCAAATGAGAACAAGGCTATTTACTCTGAACTTACTAAACCAAAGAGGTGGCCCTGGCCCCTTGTGTTTTGATAGGGACTCAGGCAGGGGAGGAGCTTTCTAGGGGAGATGGGCCAGCTGTGCCTTGATGGAAGCTTTGGGCCCAGAGCAGCTGCAGGTGAACTAACGAGGACCAGGGCGGCCTAGACTAGTTAGGGGCCCGCGTTTGGCTTTCTCTTGTTGTTGTTGTTGTTAGGTGCCGTCGAGTCGGTATCCGACTCATAGCGACCCTCATAGGGTTTTCAATGGATGACTGCTTCGGGATTGCCTTGGGAGTGGATTGCCAGGCCCTTCTCCCATTTTTGTGGTGCTGGGAATTGAACTCGGGGCCTCAGACACTGCAGCGCAGCGCTCTACCAACTGAGCTAAATCCCAGCCCCTTGGCTTTCTCTAGTTAGTCCTAAATTGGAAACAAGGAATAAATTGGAATAAAAGGTAGGGAAGCTGGCAGTTGTTAAGGAAGGCCTGGCCATGGGGGCCTGATGAGCACAGGCGCCATTGTTTGGCTTCCTGGACCCGGTGGTGGAGGAGGTGGCCAGATTCGCTACAAGTCAGATGTGGAAAACAGGCTGGTGTCGTGGGCTGGCCACTGGAGATGATGTGTTGGCTCCTTGGTTCGGCCGCTGCACACCGTGATCTGGTATTATATGCAATCTGGCTATTGTCGGTTTGCATATTCAGCCTCTCGCCCAGGAGGGGCTCCGGTTCAGCCCCATGCCGTCCAAACCCAGGGCTTCTGTGCTTGCCCTGCAGGATCATTAGAGCCTGAGCTGGCCACACGCCCAGGCCCGCACACCGCCACCGCGCACGTGTCTGCCCCGTCTCCTCCCGCTCCTCTGTGCTCGCGACACCTTCAGTTTTCTTTGGATTTCTCCATCTTGGGACTCCTCGGCCCCCTCCCCTTTTTTCTTTTACCAGTTCCCTTCCCTTAAAGGGACATTTGTTGTCCGTTCCCCACTATTTCTCTGTGGCTCAGACCCGGCGCGTGCACCGCAGCAGCGATGGGCTCCAGGAGGCTCCGTGATGCTCAGGCCGGGGTGCCAGAGCCCCTTCTGACCCTCTGCCCATGACAGCAAATCCCCACGTGTGAGGGATCACAAGGCTGCCCGCGGGCCTGGGTCCCCTGAGTCAGCTGACTCGGGGCCGGCCCAGCAGAGCACTTCACGCTTCTCAGCCTCTACTTCCGGTTGTTGCTCGAGGTCAGCTCCTCCGTGTCCACAGTTAGGTGAGCCGTGGGCTCCTTTTTCCCCAGAAGCCAATTCCAGGTGGGTTTCTGCATCTATATGTCACCTATATGCCCAGTATTTTAGGCCAGAGACTGCAGAAAGGGCTGTGACCTTCTGTGACCTCCCCCGGGTGGAGGTGGGACAGCGATCTGTCCGAAAGCAAAGGACTCATCCGGTCACCTGCATGGATCTGTTTTCCTGCCTCAGACCCCCTGCGGAAGGGGGTGCTTCGGGAGATGGCATTGCTGTGGTCACTGCTGTGCTGGAGCCACGGCCACAGGAGCACACACAGCGAGACAGGGACAAAAGTCAGGCCGCGAAATCTCCTCTTAAGAGATGATAAAAGGATTAGAGGGCCTCAACGATGTCCGTAAAACAGTCTCCTTTCCTGTGTCGCTACAGGGCTGATCCAGCTAAAAGTAAGACTCCAAATTTGATCACGGGGTTGCGAAATGACAACGTAAATTGAATTTGCAGCCATGACAGATCTGTTATATAAACGCGAAGGCGCCCATCAGAAAGGAGAGGAACACGGAGAATTGGAGCACGGGCGTGTTATTGAACTCGGATGAGTCTGAAAAACAGTTTCTCCTTCCTGTCAAAGCGGCGAGTCTTTCCTGCCCCGCAAAGCCTGGAGCGAGCCCACAGGACTTAGGTTTCTGAGACCGCTAGGTCTCCTCAGCATTTGCTCCTCACCCTACGGCCCTCAGAGCCCCCTGAGGCCACTGAGACAAGTCGCAGTTGTGGCCCAGGAGAAAATCATTGTAGCTTCACGGGGACTTTCCTATGACCTGCCAATAGGGGAAGAGATGCCCCTATTATGTCCTTTATTTACAAGCGCTTCTGTGTGATTTGGTGGCACTAGTAGACCTTAGCCCTGTGGCATCCGATCCCATCAGATCTCGGAAGCTAAGCAGGGTCGGGCCTGGTTAGTCCTTGGATGGGAGACCGCCTGGGAACACCAGGTGCTGTAGGCTTGGGAGAAGGACCTGGCAACCCCTTCCCAAAAATCAATCTGCCATTGAAAACCCTATGAACAGCAGAGAAGCACTGACAATAGTGTTTCCCCTGTTGTACAGAGGGTCGCTATGAGTCGGATACCGACTCGACGGCACCTAACAACAACAACAAGCAGACCTGGAGGGCCACGCAGTGCATGGATCGGGAGATCCAGAGGTCGTGGGCCCTGGGGCTTGGAAGGAAGAAGACTATAGAGCTGGTGACAAGGGAGGAGAGGGGCGGACTTCTCAAAATAGGCAGAGCCGGGCGCGGTGGCGCACGCCTGTCATCCCAGCAGCTCGGGAGGCAGAGGCAGGAGGATCGCAAGTTCGAGACCAGAGGCAGTCTGCGTAATTTAGCGAGACCCTGTCTCAAAAAGTAAAAAAATGGGCTGGGGGTGCAGCTCAGTGGTCCAGCACTGGCAAAGCATGCAAGCCCAAGGCCCTGGGTTCAACCCCCAGTACCACAAAAAAAAAAAAAAAAAAAAAAAAAAAAAAAAAAAAATTAGGCAGAGTGTCCTGGAAGGTTTTTCAGTCCCACAGACTTGCTCACCAAAAGGCACCCCCTGAAGAAGGATCCCCGCTGCCAGGAACATGGCATGCTCTGTGACTCCGTGGGCCCCTGTCAGCCGACTCCAGTTCTTCATCAAGGAGCCACATGTAAGGAAGCAACGTGGGAGCCAGACAACAGGAACGCCCCTCACTAGGCTAATCTGGATCCTGCCACTGCTAAATGCACCCATGTCAGCCACAAAACCAGGGCTGAGGCAGGCCCGTGGCACCATTCTCTCAGGGCCTGCGTAGAATCCCCAAGCCTAGGCTGCTCACACCAGACCTGGCCCATCCTGGGCCACATGGCAATGGACGTGGGTCCATTTGATAGGGACTCAGGCTTTGCCCACAAAGCTCCTGCTAACGTCGTCATCTCTGGACTAAGAAGACTCATTGTTCACCATTTTGGTGTCTTAAACAATGTGTCTTCTGGCCACGGGACCTGGTTTATGCAAAATATGAGCAGCAATGCCTCCCACCTATGGTTTTACCTGTGCACTACCTACTTAGCCACTCAGTATCCACTTAGACTGTAGAACAAGTGTCAGTAAAACTTTGGAGTATTTTAGGCTTTGTGGGCCACACAGTTTCTGTCACAACTACACAACTCTGCTGATAGCAGCCAGTGAAGATGTGAAATGCATGGGTTGGCCGTGTGTCAATAAAACTTTATTTACAAAAACAGATGACAGGCCCAGGCTTTGCCCACTGACTGTTGTTTGCCGACTCCTGATATAGACTATTGGAATCGCCTGTTGGAGACTCAGTGGTGGGGCTGTGCAGGAGAATCCACGCTGCCAGTTCGGGCTGTTGCTCTGCAGATTCTGGCACGGGCTTTGAACCGGCCACGAGAGCATAGGAGCTTTTCATAGCTGGAACCATGGGTCTGGGATCAAGAGGAGAAATGGAGCAGGTCTTCTGTGCTCTTTAGCACATCTGTAAAATGATTGCTTTCCATTCCGACAGCTTTAGATGCCATATTTCCCAAGGGAGAAACGCTTCCAATAGGGGCCACAACAGTGGTTCATTGAACCAGAAGTGGAGCCCACCATGTGGCTATTAAAGGCTCCAAGTCAACAAAGAAGGGGATTTCGGTATTGGCCGAAGTGATGTTTCCATTTACCAAGGAGAAATATGCATGGCTCTGCATGACAGTGACAGGGAAGGTTATGTCTGGAATCCAGGTCAGCCCCTGGGGTCCTCTCAGCATCTCTAGATCCAGTAATAAAAGTTAATGAAAGACTAGGGCAACCCAATAAAGCCAGAGCCACAGAGATGCGGGGCCTTCAGGAGGGAAGGCTGGTCTCCCAGCAGTGAAGAACCACAGATGAGGGGCTGGTGGAAATAAAAAGGAACTAGACGTGTGGAAGAAGGAACGGATAAGATTAAGCCTGGCTGGAGGGCGGGCTGTCTCCCAGGAGAGCACTCAGCCCTGTCCCTGGCTCACGTGCATTTATTTATTCGCAGATGTTTGCTCCTCCTCTTTGGAGTCTTCGTGGTGTCTGACATTTGGCCTTGCGTCAGAGATTCTGCAGGTTGGACTGTGGCTGAACCAGACAGGGGCTAATGTTGCCTGAAGGTGGACATGACCCCGTGGAGTGAGGATGTCCTTACTTGTTAGGGGACCGTTGCAAACAGGATGAGCTTGTGCTGTTTCGGTTGGGAGGGGTGAGGAGGCGTGACCACCAGAATAGCCCTAGGGGAGCGTGTGGGCCCTGCCAGAGTGACCAGGACCCCAGCACCCCGTGCTCGCCTTGCAGCCCGAGGCTGCCTCTGGGCCACTGTGGGAGCCGCCTCCGCGTCAGCAAAGGGAATCTCTGGAGGGAGGGCGGGTGGAGGCCACAACCGAGGAGAGGGGGCAGCAGCGATGATGTCCTGGGGTGGCTGCAGCCGTTCGCCAAACCCCTGGGCTCTGGGTCTGACCGGGCAGCCCAGCCCGTGGCCTCTGATGCCTCACTGGATGGTGGTGTGGGCTCCCACGCCACTGGGGACCGTGGCGGTGTCCATCACAGCACTGTCGCTGTAGGTGGCCCTCCAGCCACTGGGCCCAGCTGTCACCAGCCTTGGGCAGCCTGCCTTGCCCTTTTCCCTTGGCCCTGGGCTGGTAGCAGCTTCCTGCAGTTGCAACTTCTTTGATAAACTTGCTTTCCCTTCTTTGGTAAAGTAGTCTTCTAGTGTTTTGTAGCCACTTTGCTGTATCCGTCCACCTGTTCCCTGACTGTCGTGCTGTTGTCCTTTGAAAGTGTCCCCCCAAAAGCTCATGTGTTGGAAAGTTAACCCCCACATTGGTGTGTGAATTGTGTTGGAGGTAGGGCCTTCGGGAGGTGATCAGGGTTGTGTGAGGTCATAGGGTTGGGGCCCCCATGCTGGCATCCCTGGCCTTATTAGAATGGGCGGAGTCCTGAGGGAGGTGCTGCTCTGTCTCCCATGGGATGGACAGATGGAAGGGTGGATGGACGATGGAAGGGTGGATGGACAGATGGAAGGGTGGATGGACGGATGGAAGGGTGGATGAAGGGCAGTAAGGACAGATGGGAGCCAGGTCTCCGGTGTGCTAGGAGGCTATGGGAAGCCTTGGCTGGCTGCCGCTGGATGACACTATCCCACTCTTGGACCTCCCAGCCTCTAGACGGTGAGGGAAATAGACCTCAGTTCCTTATAAATTAGCCAGTCTCAGGTATTTTGAGATAGCAATGGAAAATAGAATAAGTCGTATACCTGGACTCAGACTGCTACAGAGAAGGACAGCCTCCCTTGTGCCCCAGTCTCCTGGAGAGCTCCTACTCACTCTCAGACGTCACCTCCTCTAGGTGGTCTCCGTCTGCCCCTGTGGCTGATTTCGGGCTTCTTCTATATTCTCACAGCCATGGTCCCCCTAGCTAGCATTTTTACGAACTTACTATGGGCTGAGTGCTATCTACTTACATTGCTCAGTGCTTACAACCAATCCTGGTAGTGCTGGCACTCTGATTTTACAGATGGGAGACCTAGGCTCTAAGCCAGAGCTTTCAGTAGCCAATATGTTCCCCCCATGCTCTGGTTCCTCCAAGCAGCAGCTATGGTGGGGCTGCTAACAGCCATGTCCAGGGAGGCCCTGCCTCTGAGGCCCACTGAGGTCCACAGACTCTTCTTCCAGTCCAGTGGTGCACTGCAGGAGGAGATGACCAGTAGAGGCAGACTGAATCTGACCCAGACACCAGGGAGGCCCTGGCGCCCATCTGTCCTTCCAGCCCTTCATCCACCCTTCCACCCATCCATCCACCCTTCCATCCGTCCATCCACCCTTCCATCTGTCCATTCATCCTTCCATCCATCCACCTCCCTATTCTTTCATTCACCTATCCATTTGTCCGTCAGTCTGTCCATCCATCCAGACTTCCTTTCACCCATCCTTTCACCCATTCTTCCATCTGCCCATCCATCTTCCATTCATTTGTCCACACATCTATCCATCCATCCATCTGTCCATCTGTCTGGGCATCCATCTGTCCATCAGTCCTTCCATTTATCTACCCACCCATCAACAAACACATACGAGTGCCTAGTGCCAGCTGCTGTGTCAAACACTAGAGACGTGCAAAAACCAGATTTGTCCATCTTTGCACTCAGAAACCACTTGTCCCTCCCCCTATACACAACCTGGGACTGGGTGAGAGATGGCCCAGAACCGGAAATGAAAACCCAATGCCGTGGTCATAGTGACGGAGGAGAGCATTGTCCGAGTGACCAACTGAGCAGTGTTGACATGGCCCCAGTGGCTGCTAGACAGTCGGTTTTCCTACATGAATCAGAGTCAGATGGCCCTGGGGCCAGGAGTTACTATTGTTCGGGATCCTTGCTTCCTGTCCTGTCCACCTCCCAAAGAACAGAAAGGCTGGAGAAAGTTCTGGGCCCCTAGGACCAGAGCTGGGCGGGGCTGGGGTGGCTCAGGCAGATTTTCCCACCTGTGCAGGTGGGGGAGATGGGGACTCTGGAGTGTCCCTAGGTTATGAACTGAATTCCTTCTAAAGTTCTTTGTGAGTGGAGGTCAAATGTGGAGTCCTTTTTTAGGTGGGGGGGCCAGGTTACTGGGGTTTGAACCCAGGGCCTCGCGCCTGCATGTTCTGCAAGTGCTGGACCACTGAGCTGCAACCTCAGCCCATTTTTTTACTTTTTGAGACAGGGTCTCACTAAATTACACAGACTGCCTCTGGTCTCGAACTTGCGATCCTCCTGCCTCGGCTTCCCGAGCCGCTGGAATTACAGGCATGTGCCACCATGCCTGGCAAATGTGGAGTCCTTTGGCTTCTGAGCCAAATGTGGAGGTACCTTTGGCTTCTGAGCTTGTCCACATGTGACCCTGTGCAAACACAGTGACCCTAATAGGACATATCACTATCACTATCACTATCCCTATCACTATCATGCAGAGCCATGTGTATTTCTCCTTGGTAAATGGATTGATCACTTCAGCCAATACCGAAATCCCCTTCTTTGTTGACTTGGAGCCTTTAAATGATAGCGTCAGGCGGGTCCAGGAGGCTCGACAGCATTGGCCTTTGGGGCAGATAAATCTTGGCTGTGGGTTGTCCTGTGCACTGTAGGATGTATAGCGGTGCCCTTGTCCTCTACTTGGAAAAACTGCCATCTCCGAGTGACACCGGGAAGGTGCCAGTCACTGTTGTTTCCTGGGGATGGTTTTCTTGGGGCAAGGAAGTAAGCACAGGGACGGGGTCATTTCCTCAGGACAGAAATGTTAGGGGGAACCGTGGGGCGCGAGGCTGTCACCGTGCTCTGAAAAATGAATATGATTTCTAATTACAAAATTCGCATACTGTGGCTGCAGAAAACAGCGTGGAAACGCACAAAGAGGAAAACACAAAGCCCATCCCATTGTCCTATCCGGTGATAATCGCTCCTAATATTTCATTTCATAATCTTCTGTTATTTTTCCATGCATATAAATAGATGTATTTTCGATTTTTCAACAAAAAAAGATTATAGTGCGCACACTGTTTTATAATGTACTATTTTCATTTCAGGGGGTAGCATGGCTGTCTTTTCATATCAATGGATACCGTTTTACCGAGCAAATTTCACTGGCTGCTGATGGTGACTATGGGATGCCATTGTAATTTATTCAATCCCCTATCACTCCTTAATACATTTATTTTTATTACACAATTAATTTATCTTTATTGTGGAAAAGTTTTAAATGGATACAGCCACGATGCAGGAAGTACAAATCACCGTAATTGTACCAGACATGGTTAACCTTGTTAATATTTCAGTGTGCATCTTTTTCTGCTTCCCTTACAAAAATTGATTTTTTGTGTGTATTATTTCAACATTGTCTCTTTTCACTTAGCGATACAACGTACATATACATACTTGTATAACACCATTATTAGTGGATGCATCGAGTTCTACTGTAGGAAAATACATGCTTTATATAACCAGTGATTGCCTATTAGCTGACAGTTGTGTTTCTGGTTTTTTTTTTCCCATTACAAACCCCACTGCAACAAACAGCCTTGCAGCTAAGTCTTTTTTTAGGACAAATTTCTACAAGAAGAACAAGTGGGTCAAAAGATGCAAGACGGATACAGAAAATAAAATTGCCCTCTAACAAGCCTACTTCTTTGTCTCCAGCAAGAAAGCACAAATGCCCGTATTCCGTACTCTTGGTAACACTGACTATAACAATAGTAAGAATAAAGAGCCGATTTCATAGGTGAAAAATGGTAGCTTGTTGTTTTAATTTGCATGTGCTTGAATACTAATAAAGCTGAGCACTTTTTCAAATGTCTTTTGATATTTGTATTTCTCCTATTGAAAATTGTTGGTTCACAGTCTTTGCTCATTTTTCTATTTGTATGTTAATATTTCCTTGATTATTTATATGTTACAAATATTAACCCTTTGCCTGCATGCCTATACGGCGCAGTTATTTCTCCAAGTTCATCATCTCTTTTCACTTTGTTTATATTTTTCATTTTGATTACCCTCTGTTTAAATCTATAGAACTTTCAGATGTTAATGTCGTCAGAGTTACTCATGGCTTTCGTGGTTTTGCTTTTAGTGTTATGCTTGAGAAAGTATTCCCCAACTTGAAATTCATGTACACTCATCTATGTTTTATGGCCTATTTCATTTTATTTTGACAGTGCTGGGTAGACCTCAGGGCCTTGCACATGCTAGGCAAGCGCTCTACCCCTGGAGCCACATCCCTAGCCCCTTGTAGTTTAAGTTAATTTTTTGCTGAAATTCATTTTGATTAGATGACGTTATAGAACCTAACCACCTTTTCTAACCATCCCAAACCCTGCCTCTCACCACCTGGGCCTGTCTCTAGGTGCTCAGTTTTGCTCCAGTTTTGCAGCAACAGCACATTTTTGTACACTGCAATCTTTTCACGTGTTAATATGTGAGAGATGAAGCAGCTCTTCCATTGACTTCAGTATTTCCCTGACCATTCATGAAAGAAATCTTTCTGGTCAGTTTTGCAATAGTCTTTTCAAAGTTGGATTTGGAATTGTATCATCTTGCGAGGCCAGTTTGGGCTTAATTTATATGAAAGTCAGGTTAAAATGAAGTCTTGCTGAACAAGGATACGGCTTCTTTGTATCTTTCCCACAGATCTTTCTGGAAATTTTTGTAGTTAAAAATGAGAGCATTTCCTGTTAATTTTTAGTTGAACTGCACTGAGATCAGAGAACAGAGACCGTACAATCCCTCTCTCTGCTTCTCTTTTGCGTTGGTAGACTCTATTTATACATTTTGATGGTTGATTATTTGACTAGCTTATTCCAGGGATTTTGCAAAGAAGACATGTCTTTCGCTTCTAAGGGTTTAAGGTTTCATACATATATTTGTCTGTCTGTCTGTCTCCTTGCACACACACATACCTGCACACACACAATGTTATTAATTATATATTCAGAATCTTTATTGCTGTCTTTCCTTTTGCCTACTCCATCCATCAAGAGTGTGAGAAATAAATTAGAGTCCTCAATTAGTAGAATGTTTTCACCAAACTCCTTCATATTTCTAAGAGCTTTAACTTTCCATATTTAAGTGGGATATAATTTGGTTCATAGAAGTTCCTGATGGTCTGATTTTCCTTGTCCTCTGCGATGCTTTTTGTCTCATATACTGCTGAAACTGAAATAAATATTTGACCCATGCACTGTTTCCGACTTTTGTTGTTGTTGTTAGGTGCCGTCGAGTTGGTATTAGACTCATAGCGACCCTCGTAGGGTTTTCAATGGCTGGCTGTTTTCGGAATTGCCTTGGGAGTGGATTGCCAGGTCCTTCTCCCATTTTTGCGGTGCTGGGAATTGAACTCGGGACCTCAGAGACTGCAGTGCAGCGCTCTACCAACTGAGCTAAATCCCAGCCCCCTTCGGACTTTACATATTAGTATATTTTTATATTTTATAACTTTGCTTTACAAGTGTCCCTTTGAACAGTACTTAACCTGATTTTGTTTGACTCCATATGGAAAGGTTGACGCTTCCGTTTTACGGTTATTGTAACACAATGAGTTAAACATTTGCTGGTGTAATGAATAATTCCAGGCCGACTTCTCTCATCTTTCTCCTGGTTTCTGCTCTTTCCCCCTGCAGATTCTGTCGCCATTGTATTGGTTTTTTATGTATTTCAAGGTTTCGGCGTGCAACTAATTTCACCTCTTCAGATCCATTCTGTAGACCTTCCTTTTCTGGTTGCCAGATTCACAAGTAAGATGCGGTGTCCTCTGGAGTCTTCCTGTCTAGGACAAGTGTCGGGGTATTTTCGGATCTTGATTGGAACCACCTTCATTCCCAGTGAGATGCTTTGGTCCCCTACGTGCTGCACCCAGGGGTGTGTTGGCTTCTGCCGGCCAGGTCCCAGGACCTCAGACCGGTGCCTTTGTTGCTGGACAGATTGCCTGTCTGTCCCCACTGGCTGGCCGGCCTTCGAGCCTGCCTGTTGGGCGTCCGTCCTATTGGTTAGCAGGTATCCAAGTGTCATATTTAACAGTAAGTTGGGACACAGGCAACTGTGAAGGAAGGGGACTTTGACAGTGCCATGTTTAGAGGAATCTCAAGGGACATCAAGGCACCTGGAAAGTAACAAGTGCTGGGAGCTGTGGTCACCCTCTGGGTCTGAAGGGATGGAGAGGGGAGCGGTGTGGCCAAGCCCAAGGGAGGAATGTGCTCTGCAGACAGGGAGCAGGTGAGAGTGACCAGAGAAGGCAGACAAGGAGGGAGGCATCGTCTGACATCTGCTCCCCTTCCCAGCCTTGGCCCAGCACCCACCCTCCTGCCTGAGCTGGCCAGCACCCCTGGGAGGCAGCGAGTTGGTGGTGGGGTGTGCAATTGGCCCTCTGGGTACTGATATGTGGGGTGGGGATGGAGAGGAACCACAGGCTGGCTTCAGACAAAGCCAAGTCACATGTGCATCTCCAAATTCTCCTGCTGCCTGTCACTGAGGCTTTGTTAGGTGCCATCGAGTCAGTATCTGACTCATACTGACCCTGTGTACAACAGGTAAAACACTATTGTCAGTGCTTCTCTGCTGTTCATAGGGTCTTCAATGGCAGATTGATTTTTGGGAGTGGGTTGCCGGGTCCTTCTCCCAAGCCTACAGCACCTGGTGTTCCCAGGTGGTCTCCCATCCAAGGACTAACCAGGCCTTATCCTGCTTAGCTTCCGAGATCTGATGGGATCGGATGCCACAGGGCTAGAGCTGCAGGCTCGCTGGGGCTTAAGGACGCCTTAAAGACGCCTCACATCCTGCCGCCGCTCCAGGCACCCCACACTCCACGACATCCAACCTGTAGGGTGAGGCGGGAGCACAGAGGCCACCCTGAGGCCCGGTGCCTTGCGCTGGGGAGATGCTCTCCCTGCGGTTCTCAGCTGGCAGTGGCCGTGGCAGGCTCACATGCCCACCCGCTGGCCAACCACAGATCAAAGAGCAAGGTTGTCCGATCTCAGACAGCTTTTGTCTGTGCCTCTGTGAACACACGGGGTTCTCAGGTTCCCCAAAGGGAGTCACCGCGTCGGTGGCCCTCAGCCCTCAGCAGGAGCTGTAGTCAGCCGATCGCTCCCTCTGTTGACTTTTCCTAAGTCACCTTTATCGAGACTCATTTTCATATGGTTAAATGCACCTGTCGGGAGCGCACGACGCAGTGAGTTTTCGCAAATGTGTGCACACACGTAACCCCCACCACAGTCCAGCTACAGAGCCCTTGCAACTGCCCTGAAGTCCCCTCCCTCATATCTGCAGTTAATGCTGTCCCCAGATCCAGCCCCAGGCAACCACGGAGCTGCTCCGTGTCATGAGAGATTACTTTGCATTTTCTAGATTTGTGCAGAAGTGGAGTCACACGGAGTCTGTCCCTTTGTGTGAGGCGCCTTCCGCGCGGCGCGACCGCTTGGAGATTTACCCGTGTTGTGGCTGGGATCAGTAGCTAATCCCTTCTTGGTGCTGAGTGGCTTTCCACAGTGGGAACTTATCACACAGAGCCGCGTGCGCCTTGCCATCTGAAGCACTTCTTGGCTGCCGGGAGACATCTTCCTTCTCAGCCTCCCGTTCTGGCTCCTTTCATCTCCCTGACCTAACGTAGGCAGCCCCAGGGCTCAGCTGGGTCCTCTGCTTGTATCTGTCAGGGGATGGCCTCCGCAGCAGCAGGACTTCAGATGCCTCTGGGAGGCCAACTCCCACATCTAAGCTCTCACCCAGTCCCCGGACTTGTGCCCACAGCTGCCTGCTTACCAGCTCCCACTCACCTCGTCTACATGAGCACCCTTTTGCTGCTGTAACAAATACCTACAAACTCTGTGGCTTCAACAATACAAATTTATTCTCCTGTGGTTCTGGAGGTCCTGAAGTCCTAGAATGAAGGTGTTGGCAGGTTGGTGTTACTCTGGAAGGGAGGAGGGCGGAGCATCTGTCTCTTGGCTTTTTGCAGTTTCTGGAAGCCGCCTGTGGGCTGGGATTTAGCTCAGTTGGTAGAGCGCTGCGCTGCAGTCTCTGAGGTCCCGAGTTCAATTCCCAGCACCGCAAAAATGGGAGAAGGACGTGGCAACCCCCTCCCAAGGCAATCCGGAAACAGCCATTGAAAACCCTGTGAGCGTCGCTATGAGTTGGATACCGACTCGAAGGCACCTAACAACAACAACAACAACAACAAGAAGCTGCCTGCATTACTTGGCTTGCAGCCTCTTCCTCCCTCTTTGGAGCCCGCAGCGTGGCGTCCTCAGATCTCTCTGACTCTGGCCCTCCTGCCTTCCCCTTACAGGGACCCTTGTGATTACATTTAGGGGCCATGTGGATGATCCAGGGTCATACCCCCACATGAAGCTCCTTCACTCAATCACATCTGCAAAGTCCCCATCACCATGTAAGGTGACAATCTGGGGATCGAGACACGGACATTTGGGGGCTATTATTCCAACTTCCCCAACGTCCAAACGGAACTCCGGGAGGCCCTTCCTGCCGGCTCTTCCTGCGAGTTTCCTGCCTCAGGCAATGGCTGTGGAGCCTGGCCCCGCTCTCCCCCCAGCCTCCCACGGTGACCCACAAGCAAAACCTCATGACTTTCCTCTGACACATGCCCAGAACCCGGCGCTTCTCTGACCTGCAGTGGGCACCACTAGGTACAATGTTTGCCTGGGTTAACACCCCGGCCCCCAGCAAAGCTCCCTGCCTTGGACACCCCGGCTTCTTATTCCGGGCCACACCTGCATACGGCCTGTCCAGCCTAATGCGGAGCTTCCTGTGCCTTTCTGACCGTGTTTCTGGGCTCCGTCTCTGCGGTGGGGGGCCAGCCTGCTCCCTTGCTGCTCTCTGCACCACGCTGAGGGCCCCGTTTCAGCCATCCCCAGGTTGCAGGGGGGCTGGGATGTAGCTCAGTTGGTAGACTGCTGCTCTGCAGTCTCTGAGGTCCTGAGTTCAATTCCCAGCACCGCAAAATGGGAGAAGGATGTGGCAATCCACTCCCATGGCAATCCTGAAATAGTCAGCCATTGAAAAAAAAGATAAAAAACCCTATGAGGGTCACTATGAGTCGGACATGACTTGATGGCACCTAACAACAACAGGTTGCAGGGGTTCCCTGGAACTTAGTTCCCTAAGGCACAGGCATCCCAGCTCCTGCCCCTGCTGCTGTCCTCCTGTTAGAAGGCGAGTCCGTGGCACGGTCTGCCTGCATCTTGGAGTGGAGCACTGACCAGTGGCACACAGTGGTCAACTGGAGGAGGAATGGGAACCGGCTGGGGCTCAGGGCCGGCTACACTTGACGCTCATGGCTTGTGTGTCTGAAGGGGCCACGGAGCCTCCTCGGGGGTCAGGAACAGAATGGTGGCTGTCACAGCAGCACTTCAGCCACAGCTGGGGGCGTCTGCACAGGGCCAGGTGAGACTGGGGGCAGGGATGAGGGCTGGGCAGGGGAGAGAGTGCCTGGCCCAGAGCTGTGAGGTCCTCTTCGAGGACAGCCGTGCTCCGCCCGGGCGTGTTTGTGAGTGGGGTGCACGCATGGGGGGGGGGTCTGGCTACCATCCGAGTGTGTGCGCCTGAGCTTCCTGGGTGCGTGTCTGGGTGTGGCCTGGGTGTACATCTCAGCGGCTGTGTGTCTGTCTGTGTGCCCTGGGGGGTCTCTGCAGGCACCAGTGTCCCTGTACAGGAGCTGCCTAGTGTCCAGACACCTGTGTCCCTCGAGGCCCTGGCTGGCCGAGTCCTGTGTCCTGTCCCCAGGCTGGCTGGTGCAGGGTGGGCAGCCTGAGACCAGTCTGAGGAACAAGAGCACCCTTCCTCCTGTCATTGCCCCCGAGATGCTGTGTCATCGGGCCCAGGACTGGAAAGCAGCCAGTGCAGAGGGGCCCTTGGGCTAGGCGCGCTCTTCCGCCCCGCGCTGTCACCGGGGCCCTCGCTCCGGTTAACTGATCTCGGGGAAAAACCCATTAAGCGCCTGCCTCCCGGCATCTGTTATCGGCGCCGACGCAGCCACGCTGACACATGCTCGCTCTTCTTCACGTAATTGGAGAAAGTTTTCCCATTACCCGCAGCTCGGGGAGGCGTCGGGGCCTCCCCCAGCCCTCCCGGACCCTCCTCCTCTGGAAGAGGCTGACCCACTTTCCACTCTTTGTCATTTTCTCCCAAACACTGCGTTGCTCCCTAGGAGCTCCTCGGACGGTTCCCACCGGGCACGGCTCCCCCGCCTTTCCCAGGGGCCAGAGGACGGCGCCCTCCTCCTCCTCCTCTTCCTCCTCTTCCTCTTCCTCCTCTTCCTCTTCCCCCTCTTCTTCTTCCTTGGACAGATTCCAGCACAGCTGTCCTTGGATGAGACCCGTGGCCCAGCCTGGCCGCATCCTGGCCCGATCTTGGGCAGCAAGCATCTTCTGGGCTCAGATGCCCCTGCCCAGAGGGGGCGGGCGCGACCAAGAGTCACACAGGATGAGGAGCTGCTTCCTCGGACTTCCTCCTCCCGCACCGTGGGGACTTTTCATTAGGTGGCAACAGTCAAAGTTCAGGAGATTTCACACAGGAACACAGAGACCTGACTTGAACCACCGACTTTGAACCACCAGGAGCTCTGGCCGCCCGGGGGCCCGTATTTCTGTGTGGTGGGGACTGGGGGCGCTCAGGAGGGTGGCCTCCCGTGTGAGTGACCATCCTGCCTCTCCCTGCAGAGGGCCCTTCTGGGGGGCTCCTCTCCCCACGCCGCACTGGCAGGGCCCTGAGCACGGCTGGGCGGCCACCCCAGAAGCTCTGGAGGGACGGCCTTGCCTTCCCCACATCCCCCTCTTCTAGCGCAGCCAGCAACTGATTGCAAAGGTGGCCCAGGTTCCTCCCTCCCCTGTGGGACTCCATGGCCCCTGCCACGCGCCAGGGTCTACTGCTCCCCCTATGAATGGGGGCTTCGCCATGTGGCTTGTTTGGCCCCAGGGGCACTAGCAAATGCGGTGATAGAGCTTGCTCCCTCTTGCAGGGAGGTTTTCACGGGGATGACTCGGGGCGGGACTCGGGCTGGAGGATACAAAGCCAAGTGGGGGCCACGGTCAATGGAACTGCAACTGCCACACTCGGGAGTGAGCCACTCTAGAACTTTCTGCCAATCACAGACACTTAGGAGAGCCCGGCAGACTGGGATCAGGCCCTCACTCACCCAGCCCACAGAATGAGGTGCTAAGTAAGACTTTGCTTGTGTTAAGCCATTCACTTGGGGGCGGTGTGTCACATGGCGGCGGCAGTGGGCGCGTCCTGTCCACACTAGTGAGCAGGTGGCAGTGCCCAGGGAGGGTCCTGGGAAAGCCCACTCGTGTGGTGTCACAGCTCCCCCAGAGTGGTCCCGCCCTTTGCTCAGCAGATCTGTCCCAGTGCCTGGCAGATGGCCTGAGCCATGGGACCTCAGGGCCCCTCAAGTTCTGCTACCCAGCACCAGGCCTTTGGGATCGCACCCCGGAGGACTCACCATCCAGATCTCTGCCGCGTCCCTCACCTCCTTGTGCTACTTGGACGCCCGTGTCCTCCCCCACTCCTCTGGGTGTGTCTGTCCCCCAGCGGCCTTAAATACAGGAGCCCACACACCTGCACTGCTACTCAGCCTGCCCTACGTGCTGCTCCCTGCACAGCTGGCCTGGCTGTCAGACCCTCCCACGGCCCCTCTCTCTCTTATGATTGGAGCGCTTTTTGTCTTTCTTTCTTTCTTTCTTTTACCTTTTTCTTTTTTCTTTTCTTTTCTTTTCTTTTTTTTTTTTTTCTTTTTTTTGTGGTACTGGGGGTTGAACCCAGGGCCTCATGCCTGTATGCTCTGCAAGTGCTGGACCACTAAGCTGCGCCCCCAGCCCATTTTTTTACTTTTTTTGAGACAGGGTCTCGCTAAGGTACCCAGACTGCCTCTGGTCTCGAACTTGCGATCCTCCTGCCTCTGCCTTCCAAGACACTGGGATTTAGGCTTGCGCCACCGCGCCCGGCCTCTTTGTCTTTCTGTTGACAACTGTATGGGGTGGGCTCTGACGGAGCAGAGCAGGCCTGCTGGAGCTCCGAGTTACTCAGAGCTTGTGGCCCACACGTACACACGTGTGACTCACACGTGCAGACATGCATGTGCACACATGGACCACCATAGCATGCACACACTGTTTCCTCCTGCACACGGCGCAGGTGCACAGGTGCATGCCTGGTCGCAATGCGCCTGCGTGCCGCCCCCACAGACTCTCTTGCTCGCAGGTAAGCATGCGCATGCCCCGCTGCTAGCCCCTCAGCCTCGTGCTGATCTGATGATCGCGCCTGTCTTTCAGTAGATGTCACGCAGCTCCCAGAGAACCTGGCTGGCTTTTGGGCTCAGTGTTGCCCCTGCCCAGGTCCTGGAGGTGCCCATCCCCCAGGAGGCTCGCAGTAACTCCAGCTGGCTGGGCAGAGCCGGGTGCAGAGGCCGCTGGCTGAGGGAGGTGGGAGGGAGCGAGCACGGTGCGTGCTCTCTGCCCGCCCCTCTGGCCCTGGCAACATCGCTGTGGTGCAGAGCGTGCTGCGCCCGCCGGGGCGGGAGTTGTCAGCTGAGCTGAGAAGGATCCTCGAAGTGACAGTGCCTCTTAGCTCCAGGCTTGCCCCGGGCCCAGGCTGAATTGGCTGCAGTGGCCCCTGCTTCCTGAGCTAATTGGGAAGGAGGCGGGGAGGGACGGGGGAGACCGGAGGTGAGGGTGCTGCGCTCTGGGCAGCGAGGCTCGTGGGGGAGAAGGAGGAGGCTGTGTGTGTGCCTGACGTGCGTGTGCGTGTGCATGTGATGGGGGTGGGGGGGGAGAGAGAGAGAGAGAGAGAGAGAGAGAGAGAGAGAGAGAGAGGCAGAGGCAGATATAGAAAGGCGTGGAGAGAGACAAAGACAGAAACAGACAGAGGCAGAGTCTGGGAGGCAGAGTCGGAGAGAGGCCGGGAGCTGCCAATGCCAAGAGGCAGAGACAAAAGGAGAGGGGACCGCAGAGACCCCAGAGAGTGATGGCTCCATCCTCCCCCTCTCCACCAGCCCATCCCTGGTGGAGAGCAGCTAAGGTTGTAGCTCTTGGGCAGAAGGCGTCTGAGACTTTTGGAGTTTAAGGCTCAGAAGCCCCCTGGAACTCTTACAGCAAGCAGGGCCCAGTTTCTTGTTTGGCTCTGCACAGCCCTCCACTGAGCTTGGGCCTTGGCTCCTGACCCTCTCTCACCTTCTGTCTTCTTCCACTATTGCTTGTTGTTTCCACCATGTCTGGTCCCCATTATTTCTGGTACAAAACCAGTGCAGGAGGCGGCCGCCTCCCACTTCCCCAGCTTGCTCTGGACCCTGCCCTGGCTTCCTGGCAGGCTGCCTCCCCCAGGAAGGCCCAGGGCCTGCACCCCAGGCACACCTGCAGCTTTGACAGGCACCATCGGGCTGGGCTGCGAGGGCCCTCTGGGGACCCCGTCGACCCACTGCGTCCTCTCCCCGTGTTCTTCTGGGCTGCACCTCTCAGTGCTCATTCCTGTCAGGGGTCCCGGAGCCCTGGGTCTTACTGGAGGATCACGTTGTAGTTTGTGTGGTGTCGTGGTGTCACCAGGCAGCAGGCCGGGGCCTTCTGCTCTTCCTGGCCAGAAACGGTACATAGGTGAGGAGACGGTCTTCTGGTGCCGGGGGCCCCAGCCCTTGAGTCCCTGAGGCCTCGGGGCTGGGCCAGTGACCCACAGGCTCATGGCTCCAGTCTCTAAGATCCCAGAGCCTGTTGCTCCAGGCTTTAGATGCCAGAGACTCTGGGAGCTCAGGCTGGAGGGCGAATGCTCTGGGCTTTAACCACCAGTGGCCCCAGCACTCTGCAGCCATTGGACTCCTTGGCCTCCAGCAGCAGGCAGTGTCACAGCTCTGAGTGTCACAGCTCCTGAATGGGCCGTGGGTGTTGGAACCCTGAGCTCCTAAAGCAACTAAGGTTATAGCTCTTGGGCATAGAGTGTCTGAGACTTTTGGTCTTTAAGGCTGAGAAGCTCCCTGAAACTTTTTTTTTGTGTGTGGTACTGGTGATTGAACCCAGGGCCTCATGCCTGCATGCTCTGCAAGTGCTGGACCACTGAGCTGCACCCCCAGCCCAATTTTTTTTTTTTACTTTTTGAGAGAGGGTCTTGCTAAGTTATGTAGACTGCCTCTGGTCTCGAACTTGTGATCCTCCCACCTCCGCCTCCGAAGCCGCTGGGATTACAGGCGTGCACCACTGCACCCAGCTTGCTCCCTGGAACTCTTATAGCAACCAGGGCCCAGTTTCCTGTTTGGCTCTTCACAGCCTCCCACTGAGCTTTGGCCTTGGCTCTTGACCCTCTCTCACCTTCTCTCTTCTTCCACTATTCCTTGTTGTTTCCACCATCTCTGTTCCCCATTATTTCTGCCCTGACCTCTCTCTGGAATTTGTCAGCTGCCCTCTCTCTGCTACTGCTGCTGTCCCCGCCACTGTCACTGCTGCCACTTCTACCATTGGTGTTACCAGCTCACTTTACCAATGGAAAGATCAAAAGTAGGCAAGAAAAGGTCATTTGAGAGCAGCCTTTTATTGGGCCTAAGTTTGTAACGCTAAAGGGCAGCAGAAGAAGATATCCCCTGGGTGACTTGAAAAGTGAACCAAACAGCCTGCTTATATAGCCAGAACGGGGTGGGGCAAGGGTGTTTGCACCAGTCATGGTACAGCCTTTCATGCAAATGAAGGAGTGTGCTTACACCAATTATGGCACACTATTTCATTTGTGGGGCTGGGGATTAGCTTAGTTGGTAGTGCTGTTCTGTGCTCTCTGAGGCCCTGGGTTTGATCCCTAACACTACAAAAATGGGAGGAGACTGTGGGAATCTACTTCCAAAGCAATCCTGAAAAAAAAAATCAGCCACTGAAAACCCTATGAGGGTTGCTGTGAGTTGGACCCTACTCAATGGCACCTAAAAACAATAGCAACAACAATTTCATTTGTATGAAGGATTGTGTTTGCATCAATTACAGGCTTTCTACTCTCCCTCTGGCCAAGTGCCTGCAGCCATAGCCCTGTGGCATCTGATCCCGTGACATTTGGGAAGCTAAGCAGGGTCGGGCCTGGTTAGTAATTGGATGGGGGACCGCCTGGGAACACCAGGTGCTGTAGGCTTGGGAGAAGGAGCTGGCAACCCACTCCCAAAAATCAATCCACCATTGAAAACCCTATGAACAGCAGAGAAGCACTGACGATAGTGTTTCTCCTGTTGTATGTAGGGTCTCTATGAGTCGGATACCGACTCGAAGGCACCTAACAACAACAACTGTGGCTGGGTAAAATGGCTGCTATAGTTCACCATGGTTTGTCGTGGCAAAAATGTCTGGCACCAGCTGTTTTAATCAGTTGTGGCTAGGATAGTGCCTTCTGGAGCCGTAGCTGTGCTTCAGCAGCAAGCAGCTGTGGTTGCCGCGTAGCTTCCTCAAGACATCCAGGTGGTGGTCAGAGCAGTCAAGGTGCCAGGAGGGCAGTCTGGCAGCTGCCAAAGAGGGGCTATTGGCTGACAGTCCACTCAAGGCAGCCAGGGAACTAGGGAAGGATCTAACTGCTGTCAACTAGGGAGTCAAATTGTCCAGGCCCCCAACATCTTAGCTTATTGAAAGGAAAAATAAAAACATTAAAAGGGGTGCTTACAATAAAGTCCTATCGTTAACACTGACAGTGATTTAACAGGAGCTAACAGTGATTTGGCCTGCAGCCGTAGCCCTGTGGCATCCAATGCCGTTAGATCTGGGAAGCTAAGCAGAGTCGGGCCTGGTTAGTCCTTGGATGGGAGACCGCCTGGGAACACCAGGTGCTGTAGGCTTGGGAGAAGGACCCAGCAACCCACTCCCAAAAATCAATCCACCACTGAAAACCCTATGAATAGCGGAGAAGCACTGACAATAAATAGTGTTTCTCCTGTTGTATGTAGGGTCGCTATGAGTCGGATACCGACTTGAGGCACTTAATAACAAGAACAAACAGTGCTTGACATTTAGCCAATATCCTTGGGGAGAGTTGGGTCATTTTATATGACTCAGTAGGACAGGGACACTTGGGCAGCTCTGCTAGGGAGAGGGTGCCACGCGTCCAGCAGGGCTGCCAGGAGGGCTCGGGAGCCCTATTCCCCTCTGGCTGTGCTGGAGGAGGGAAATGACGGGGTGTAGGGGTGCTGAGAGGGACAACTGCTGGGCCGGGTGTGAGGAATGGAGCCAGGGCTGCTGCGGGCTGGGCAGCCAGGGTGGGGGCCAGGAGTGTGGCTCTTTCCACGCATGGTTCATCCTGCCTAAGTGAGCCACACACTGGCTGTTGGGGCATCCCTGGTCCTGGGCTTGGGGACAGAGAGGAGCTGGGGCCTGCCTGGGCTGTGCAGGAGATGGCTCTTTCCCAGGGGGGTCAGACTTGCTGGGCCACCCACCACAAAGGCCGGACCCCAGGGCCACACATGTGGCCGGGCTGAGCAGCCCTTCTGCGCCCAGCTGTGTTGTCGAGGAGCTGTGGGGAGCAGGTTCGCCGAGGTGTCCCCTCCGCTCTTCCTCCTCCCAAGGCTTCCTGGGTGCATGGAGGGCATTAGTGCCCCAGGCAGGTGCCACGCAGGCTCCCTGGGGGTGGCGGGGTGGGTGTCTCTCCCTCTGGCCCCATGCTGCCCACCGAGTGGGGCCTAGAGTTGGCAGGGCAGTGGCAGTAGCTGAGGGGACAGGGGACAAGGGCAGGCCTTCTCAGCAGAGCCAGCCAGCTGATTAGAGTCAGTGGGTGTCGGGGTTCATCTCAGGCCCGGTAGAGGTCAGAGCCTTACCCTGACACCGAGTGGGTATCAGGGACCCACTGGACTGGGTTGGTGTGGTGGCCGGAGGCGCCAAAGAAGGACCTCAGGAGACCTGCGGGAAACAGGAAAGGGAAGTTTATTGGGTTACCCCCAAGTGGGGTGCAACCAGCAAGCAACCCCTGTCAAGTGCTCAAATGCTAGCTCTAAGCCTGTGGCATAGAATGCTGCAGGCTCACTGGTGGAACAGCTTAGCCTTAGAGGCACAGCTCCAAGCAGCTGGTGTTCCGCTGGGCTGGAGGTCCAGTGGTCTTGACTCTCACAGCTCGCCTTCTCTGCCTCCCTCCTTCCCAAGGATGGGAGGAATTGGGAGGCTCTTCATGGCTTGCTTGTAGCCTTCGGTGCTTCAGGGCCACTGGTCTTGACTTGTCGGCTTGCTAGGTGGTCTTCCACAGGATTGAGGAGTGCTGGGTCAAGGTGATGGGGTTCGGTAGCAGGTGAAAACAAGAGGATCCAGGTGGGGTCCAGGAGCTTGCTTATATAGGCTCCTGGGAGGGGGTGTGTACTGGGAGCAGCCAATCAGGGCACATTCCTAATAGGTACAGCAGGTGAACTGTCATACCTGCCAGATAGGGGCAGTTATTTAACTGAGGTGCTAGGGGTAGCCAATCAAAATTGAGGTAGTTGAGGCTGGTCAGGCTGGTCAGGGTCCATCTTTGCTCACTTGATGGGAGGGGGGATAAAGGAGTGAGTGGAATGTAGCCTGAGTGTTAGCCCCTCATGCTGGTTAGAGGGACCCTATTTATAGGGTGCTTTAAAAATCCCCAACAAGTGGGACCATAGGGGTCTCTGCAGGGACATACAGAGGGGTCAGCGCATGCTCTGCGGCCTGTCTGCATCATCTTGGTCTTTGGGACTCTAGTGTCCGCTGCCGCTCCAGGCCACCCAGCTCGCTGATGTCCTTGCTTGTTTGGCGGACAGGGAACGAGGATGCCCAGATGGGCAGCACCAGGCACGGGCCTCCCTCAGCCAATCACCTACGCAGGAAGGCCAGCTCACTGATGACCGGCTGAGGACCTGTCCATTGACTTCCATGAGGCCCAGCTCCTGTGTGTGCACAGTAGGGCCAGTAGTGCCTATGGAGAGGACAATGGTGAGGCCGAGAGCCCGGGGTTGCTGGGCCCTGGGTCCCGTGAGGGAACACGGGATGTGATGGACGAGGTGGGGGAGGCACGGGGGTGAGCGAGCGGGTGGGCACTGTGGGAGCTGAGGAGCCCAATCCCCACTGAGCCTCCCACAGCGCCAGGGGGCAAATGGGAGTCAGGGGAGGGGACCCCTGGAGCTGAGTTTGGGGGTGGCCTGGTGGAGTCAGGCTCTGAGGGACCACAGGAGGAGGAGCTGGGGTCCAGGAGGTCACAGGGTGGGTGGAGGACAGGGAGGTGTGGGGGCCACAGCCCTGGCCCCTGCTCCCCTCCCCGCTCACCCTGCCCCCTGTTCTCAGGGGTTGGAGCTCGACATTGTCAGCACAGGGCAGAGGGCCCCACCCCTGCCTCAGTGTCACCTCCCCGCTGTTCCCCCCCCCCCCCCACCAGGGTCCTCAGCAGGGAGCCCCTCCTATCCGGGGATGCCTGCGTTGGGGGCCAGCAGGCCTGCCTCGGTCTCCACCTCCCTGGCCCTCTGCATGACTGGGCCACCAACCCACACTCCATTGCTGGCTTCCCAGTGTGGACATCATGGTGACAGTGCGCTTTTCCTGCTGGGTGCCAGGGTCACAGGGCAGACTGTGGCCCAGCCTGGCACTCAGAGAGCAGTGGCACCGTGCTGTCACCTGAAACCTGGCTTTCTGTACTAATGGTGACCCTGGGCCCTGAGGAGCCCTTTTGATTCTGGTTTTCTCCTCTCCCTCTCTCTCTTTCTCCTGCTCTTTCTTTCTCTCTCTCTCTCTCCCTCTCTCTCTTTCTCTTTCTTACTCTCTTTCTCTCTCTCTTTCTCTCCCTCTCTTTTTCTCTCTCTCTCCCTCTCTCTCTTTTTCTCTTTCTCTCTCTTTCTCTCTCTCTTTCTCTCTCTCTTTCTCTCTCTTTCATACTCTCTCTCTTTCTGTCTTTCTTCCTTACTCTCTCTCTCTCTCTCTCTCTCTCTCTTTCTTCCTTACTCTCTCTCTCTCTCTCTCTCTCTCTCTCTCTCTCGGTACTGGAGGTTGAACCCAGGGTCTCCACGAGGCTAACCCCTCTCCAGCACTGAGCCACATCCCCAGTCCTTTTTCATTTTTAAAATTTTGAGACAGGGTCTTGCTAAGTTGCCCAGGCTGCCTGTGGCCTCAAACATGCGATCCTTCTGCCTCAGCCTCCCAAGGGCATCGCTGGGATTGCTGTTGTGCTCCGCATGCCCAGTTGAGTCCTGTTTTTAGAATTTTTAAATCTGTAATATTGGGGCCTATGCCACCAGGCTCTTGAAGTAAGTACCAGTGACTGTCTCACACATGGCTTCTGTCACTATTGGCCAGTATGTGGCCTCCTCCTTCCCCGTCCAGCCTCTCTGTGAGCCGCTAGGGAGCAGTCTCGGGCTGGGCCGTGGGTGGGGGTTGGATGGTTTTATGCAAATGAGGTATACACAGGGCAGGACTCTCCACGCCCGTTATTGGGGTAGAATGATAATTAGGGGCATTAGCTGATTGGGGAAGGGAGGGCCTAGACACCAGGGAACCCAGTCACATTACTGTGCTGATGGGGAAACCGAGTCCCAGGCGGAAGGCTCTCTCCAAGGACCCCAGCGTGGGCAGTCTGAAGCTCCCAGAGGACAATCCCAGCCTCGAGTGCTGCCGGGCACTGGCTTTCCTGGGAAGACCCTGCCAGGAGGCCGCAGGCGGCTGGGCCCAGGCAGTGCCTGGCTGGCCGCGTGCTCAGGCAGGCCTGGGCAGCAGACCTCGGCTATCTCCCTGGAACCGACAGTTATTGCCGCAGATAAGCGCAGAGTACACATGAAATCCTTTAATGCGTTTGCTCACAGCTGTTCTCTGTTTATAGACATCAGGCCAAGCAAAACCCTTCGCTGCACAAAGCAGGGGTGCTGGGCACATGTTCCCGCCTGCCACCATCCAGCTGGGCCACCCCAGCAAGCCTTGGCCCCCTCCGGTCTCAGTTTCCCCATGTGTAGAATTAGCGGTCGCAGCGAGCTGACCTGGAAGGAGCTGGCTGGCTGTGAGTGGGTGTGTGAGGGTGGTGGCATGTGCCCGTGCGTGGGTGCACGCCCCGGCTCGCTGGGGAGTCAGCTGTCAAGCTCCGCGTATTAAAATGTGCTTATTTATTTGGCTTGTTCGCCTGCTGTCTCCTCCACTGCCTTTATAAATATTTATCAATGTTGTTGCAGTGACATTTGCTGGGAGTAGGTAAGCAGGGAAGGGGAGGAGAGGAGAGAGTGTCAGAATGGAGCTGACAGGTAGAGGGGAACCGGCATGGGGGCTCCAGACTCAGCGGGGGGCAGCAAGGAGCGAGGGAGTCTGGGACCCAGAGACCTGCTGGGGTTCGGAGAGGAGTCCCAGCCCTCAGGGCCTCAGGCAAGGATGACTCAGAACTACAAAGAACTGTGTACCTTCTGCCACCTGCCGAGTGGCCTTGGGCGAGGCCCTCCGTGCTACCACCCGAAGGTCCTTGCTAAACACCAACGGCGAGCAGTGGCTGGGTCACCAGGCACTGCACTGAGTATTCACTTATTTCATCTTCACCAACAACTCCATGACAGAGGGAATCTTGACCTCCTCATGTTATCTCTTAGGAAGCCAGGCATCTAGTATTAATTACCGGCCTGAGACAGGTGATTCTGCAACAGGAGCCCCACGTGGCTAGCTGTCCCTGGGCAACAGGTTCCTGGGCACCTCTTTTTGCCCACTACTCCATTGTGGGCACACCATTTGCTTTTTAAATAAACACTCCTCTCTCCAACTGGTGGGATGGGATTTAGCTTACTTGGTAGAGCACTGCTCTGCAGTCTCTGAGGTCCCAAGTTCGATTCCCAGCACCGCAAAATGGGAGAAGGACGTGGCAACCCACTCCCAAGGCAATCCCGAAACAGCCATTGAAAACCCTATGAGGGTTGCTATGAGTCAGACTCGACTCAACAGCACCCAACAACAACAACATCCATCTGGTACTTTGCTCCTGAGACAGCAGAGATGACTAAGACAAAGCCCTTGATGTAAAGGAGCTCCGGGCTGCGGTGTAGGGAGTGTTCCCAAACTGTCAGGGGGCATTTTGACCACAAGCCAGCTTGGGAGCCACTGGATGATCTCAGCTGGCCCAGGAAGAGGAACGCCCTGGGTTTGGAGTGGGAAGGAGAGGCCATGCAGCAGAGAAATGACGTTGGGATGCTGGGAAGCCAGAGAGGAGCCTGGAGTTTTGAGGCAGAGAAACAGTGAAGTTGGATGCCATATCAGCTAGTTTTTGCTGCGTAACAAATGATCCCAAACTTTCACAGTCTAAGATAACCACCATTGATTTAGCTCACCGTTCTGTTGGGAATCTGAGCTCTGTGGACTCAGATGTTTGCTCTGGTCTGGCGCCCATGCCTAGGGGCTCAGCTGGGATGGCAGGGTGGCCTTTCTTACAGGGTCTTTACCTTCCAGCAGGCTCTCCTGGGCTGCTTGACACTGTGGCCTAGGGTTCCAAGACTGAGATTAGAAGTATGCCAAGCCCCTTGTGGCCTTTGTTCAGAATTGGCAGGATGTTGTTTCTGGTGCATTCTATTAGCTAAAGGGTTGGGGAGATAGACCCACTTTTCTTTTAGTACTGGGAAGGGTGTTGAATCCAGGGCCTCACATATACCAGGCAAGTGCTCTACCACTGAGCTGCACCCAAGCCCCTTTTTTATTTTTTACTTTGAGACAAGGTCTTGCTAAGTGGCACAGGCTGCCTCTGGTCTCAAACTCCGGATCCTCCTGCCTTTGCCTCCAGAGTCACTAGGATTACAGGCGTGCGTGCGGGTGCCTGGCTTACCTCACTTTTTGAATAGATGAGCTGCAAAATCATATTGCAAAGAGCATGGGTAGGAAGAAGGCAGGAGGGGCACTCTGGGTGGAGGTGCCTTTTTGGATCTACAGTGCAGATCATGTACAGTTACGAGAGCCACAGAGGGGAGAAGCGGCTGTGGCTGAGCTCCGTGTGGGATGGAATGGTACTGGAAATGTGGAAGGGATCCACAGGAGGAGGGAGCCACTCAGGTTTGGAGCATGGGACCCGGATTGGTCCTCGCAGTGCAGTGCTCTGAGGGTGGCCCCTGGAGTCCTTCGGTGCTTGCTCACCGTCTACTGCCTCTCTCCGGTGATGGCTGACCCTGCCAGTCACCACCGAGCCTGTGTTCTACCTGCCGGGTTGATGCCCATTCACCGCCAACACTGGGGAGAGAGGGCGGTGCCAGGGCCTAGGCATGGTTGAAGGATGTGAGCAGTGGGGCCAAGCACCCTGCTGTAGATACCTATCCGATTCCTCACCAGCTATGTGGCCCTCACAAATCTCACCTGCTCTCTGAGGCTCAGCTTCCTTATCTTCAAAGGAGAGGCCCCTGGGCCTTTGGATGACCCAGCAGTGCCTGTACAGCCCCCTGCATGAGACAGGAGCCCAGATGCCTAGTCCCATGGCCAGCTCTCTGCTACCTTCCAGTGTTGGGGGTTGCCCTGGCAGTGGACTTGCTCCAGCTGTGAACGGGAACCAGCCACCAAAGACCCATTGTCTAGTGAGGGGGGAGCTGAGCACCCAAAAGCTGTGCCACCCGGAAAGGAGGCTTATGCCATGGCTGCTCTGAGAAGCCTTGAGAAAGGCCAGCTCAGAAGTTTATGCCCACAGCAGCTCCTTACTGCTTTCTTCCCAGTAAAGACGCTAACTCCAAGTGCTCTGCTCTAACAGCTCTTTATTGTTTTGTCTGTCCCAGTCGATGGAATGGACCCAGACTGCTCCGTGTACCACCCTTATATACTCTCCAGGGGCTAGCCAGGGACCAGTCAGAGGCAGTCACCCCATACGGGTTTTGGCCAATCATGGGGGATATGCAAATTTGGTTTTGTAAAAGTAGCCAATCAGGGATGGTTCCCGAATGGTCCAATCAGGAGCCGTTTGGTGGTTTGGAAACAGCCAATCAGTGTCAAGGGGCCTGAGGAAAGGGATTGGATGCCAGTGTCATCTTTGGAAGCTTGCCGCCCAGGGGTTCCCAGATGTAGGGCAAAGGTTACTGCCTGGGGAACAAGCCTCAGACCTCCAAGGGGGCCTAGATAAGCCCCGGGGTGGACTGCCTCTCTAGGCAGTGCCCTACATTCCAGAACTTGTGCATTCTGACCTCAGGCCCTGCCTCAGTTCTTCTCTTTACTGCCTGCTCTGGTTTGAATATGATTTTCCCCTCCAAACTCATGCAAGAATTTAATTCCCAAATGATCTCATGTCATTGCTAATAGTATTAGGATGCTAATGGTATTGTTGTGTTGTTAGGTGCAGTTGGTATCCGACTCATAGCAACCCTATGTACAACAGGCGAAACACTATTGTCAGTGCTTCTCTGCTGTTCATAGGGTTTTCAATGGGGGATTGATTTTTGGGAGTGGGTTGCCAGGTCTGTCTCTCACTAATGGTATTAGGATGGTGGAAAGATAATCCAACAGTGGTGTTAAGAAATGAGACCTTTGGGAAGTGACATATTAGATTGGGTCATCAGGGTGGGGCCCTTTTGATTGAATCCTAGCAGCTTATAAAGAAGAGACACCACAGAGACCCACATGGTCCCGTCGTGGTGTGAAGCAGTCGTGGGGACCCTCACCAGAGCCTGTGCCTTGCTGTTTAGACTTCTACCCTCTAAAGATGCTAGCTAAGCAAACCTCTTTTCTCCACAAAGTGGCCGGCCTTGGGTACTTCCTTACAGTGATGCAAAGCTGACCGTGCACTCTCCCTTCCCCATGGCACCCTCTGGCGCCATCTTGGCCCATGGCATCCGCGTCTAGGGAACTAGTCCCAGACGCTAGTGGTGGCTGAAAGCCACGTTAGTGGGGGTAGGAGGAAGGACAACCAGGACCCCATGTAGAGAGGACTCACGGTGCGTAAGAGGGAAACTCCAGCAGCTCAGTCAGTGACAGCGGAGGATGGCGCCCTAGAGGCAGGCTGGGACTCATGGAAGTCAGAGGAGGGCAGGCTGCAATGACAGGAGGTCACTTCACCCACTAAACTGGTCAAAAGGGACACTGGAGGATCCAGGTGTGGTGGGGCTGTGGCCACGGGGTCCTTGGGTGGAAAGGCAGGAGAGTGGAGGCCTGGGAGAGCCGGTGGCCCCTGGCTGCCCACACGGAGGAGCAGCATGCTGGCTGCCTGCGGGAGGGCCGTGCCTGGCTGCGAGGTGCAGCTCATGTCAGGCCAGGTGCACTGACCCTCTGTTGGAGCTGGTCACCGTAGCCAAGCTGACCGCACACCCCCAGCCGTCTTACTGATGAACAGTGTGGGGCGGGAGGAAGACACAGCCGAGGCTCGAGCGTACGGCGGAGGGTGTGGACGGAAAGGTACACAGCGGAGCGTTGCTCTCTGGGACAGACATCCCCACGGCACACCTGTGACACGCAGGCGGGCCACCCCCGGGAAGCGAGAGGAGGAAGCAGACGGGGAATGGGCTTAGTAATCAGAAGGACAGGAAGCTCTCAGGGCCGATGAGACTAATGAGCCAGGACCCAGAGAGCGTGTGGCCGATGCCGCCCTCTGCACCTGGACCCCGTGTGCACCTGCAGGCAGCAGCCACAACCAGAATGGGTGAACTAATACATGGACTCTCAAACTTATTGCTAAGAATAAAATTACTGCCGGGCACAGTGGCGCACGCCTGTAATCCCAGCGGCTCGGGAGGTGGAGGCAGGAGGATCCCAAGTTCGAGACCAGAGGCAGTCTGTGTAACTTAGTGAGACCCTGTCTCAAAAAGTAAAAGAATGGGCTGGGGGTGCAGCTCAGTGGTCCAGCACTTGCAGAGCATGCAGGCGCGAGGCCCTGGGTTCAACTCCTACCTAGTACCGCAAAAGAAGAAAAGAAAAAAGAGTAAAATTATTTAAAAAGCAAAGGCCATTTTGAAACAGCCAAGCAAAGAAGGCCAGCTTGCCATAACAGTTTAATGCACCCTGCCAAGTCACAGTCACGAAAGAGCCTGGCAGAGAAGTGGAATAAGGTGTCAGGGCACTGCGGGGCCTGGCCTGGGCTCCGGAGCTGGGCGGTGCTGTTCGCCTGTGCTCGGCCATCTCCGCCTGTGCCCGGCCATCTCCGCCTGTGCTCGGCCATCTCCGCCTGTGCTTGGCCATCTCCGCCCTCCAGTCTCACAGGGACCAACGATCGTGACCTTGGTCATTCTGGGCCGGTGCTGAGGCACCACGCCAGCCCAGCAGACTCCAGATCCGTGGGGTCTTCTGTTCCTCCCAGGCCAAGAAGAGGGGGATATGAGGAAAAAGTCACACAGTCACTTTCAAACCCCGAGAGGGAGCCAGAAGGTGAGGAGAAGGAGGGAGGCAGCCAAGGAAGGCTTCCTGGGAGAGGCGGCTTTCGTGGGTGAGTGTCCACTCCCTGTGTGTACCAGGCCTCAAGGAGAGGCGAGAAGGTTGGATGAGCTGGGAGAGGTGAGGACACAGGAAGTGCTCTGGAGGGCTGGACCCCTACGTGCCCAAGAACCCCAGGGCTGCTCTGGGAGGTGGTCTTCCCTCTCTACACCGCCCCTCAGAACCATCAAACGTGCATCGGGTCCTGGAGCCAAAGGGCCCATAGTCCAGATGAGGAAACTGAGGCGCAGAGGCACAAGACAGCTTGTGGAGGCGGCAGTGAGGAGGACCTTACAAACCTGTGCCTGGACCCCCCAGCTCTTCCAGACTCCAGATGAACCAGGGCCGAGGTCTGGCCTCCTTTGCCTCACGGCACCCGGCGGGTGGGATGCGGCCACAGTCCCTTCTCAGAGCCAGGGGCCTTGAGTTTAAGCAAAGCTCTCGGCCTGTTTAAATACCATCATTGATTATTGTAAGTGGGCTTATGAGCCTTATCGGCTTAGATTTGTATCTTCAGGAGAGCCGTTCATCTTAAGTAAATATGTTTTTAATAATCTCTGAGTATTTATGGAGCATAAAGCTGTCAGAGCACACGGAGACGAGGCTTCCTGAAGTCGCCTACGGTACCGGCCCTGGCGCTGAGTCATTACAGAAACAGACTCCCCGCAGGACAGCAAGCTCCGGCTGCCAGCGACAAATGAACACGGGCGATTATCGTCGCGAAGGATTTTTTAATAAGCGGCGTTGGTTATTTAACCTACAATAACCACTTAATAAACATAGTAAATTACTTGCAGGTTAGAACTCTCTCTGCTCCTCCTGCCCTGCCCCCCCTAGGACCACCTGTGCCCTGGAAGGAGGCTTGCACAGAGGCACGCTGCCCGCCCCTTCCTGCTCTACCCTAGCCCCTGCTGTCACGGTCCCCCGGGGGGCCCAGGGCCTGGCCTGCTGCCTGGGCAGCTGAACTGAGGGATCAGGGTGGGGATGAAGGTGAAGCAGGGTCCGGCCAGGAGCCTGGCCCCATTTCACACCTATAGCTGGGGTACACGTGCTCTTTCCTGGTCAGGAGGCTGGAGCCAACCCTCTGGGGCCTGGCTGGCCCAACAGGCTGGGCTGGAGTTCTCTCTGGGCTGAGGTTCTCGCCCACAAACCTGTCATCAAGGGTCCCTTCTCTGTGGATTGCTGCCCACAGCACACTCATGCCATCTCTCCTGTGCCCCCACGGCCAGGGGAACCACCGCCATGTGAGGGGCCTCGCCATGAAGAACCTTCATGGAGCCAGGCGTGGTGGCGCATGCCTGTCATCCCAGCGGCTCGGGAGGCAGAGGCAGGAGGATCGCAAGTTCGAGACCATAGGCAGTCTTCGTAATTTAGTGAGACCCTGTCTCAAAAAGTAAAAAAATAGGTTGAGGGCACAGCTCAGTGGTCCAGCACTTGCAGAGCATGCAGGCGTGAGGCCCTGGGTTCAACCCCCAGTACCACACACACAAAAAAAAGAACCTTCATGGATCTTTCAAACGTGCCTGGCACAGTGCGGGGGAGTGTTTCGTTCTGCTGTGCAAAGGGCTACTGAGTTGGCCTGATTCAATGGCACCTAACAATGACAACTCTCTCTCTCTATCTGTCTATATCTATATCTATATCTATATATAGATATAGATATGTGTATAATATATGTGCATATATGTGTGTGTATATGTATATATATGTATACACACACACATATATGTACATATATTATATACATTTTTTTTTCAGAACTTGAGACGTTGAAGCTGGGGCTTCGCGCATGCTAGGCAAGCGCTCCACCACCGAGCCGCACCCCAGCCCCGGACTTCTGACTTTTCATTTTGAATCAGAGTCTCTCTAAGCTGCACAGGCTGCCTCTGGCCTCGAACCTGCAATCCTCCTGCCTCTGCCTCCCAAGTTGCAGGTGTGAAAGGTGTGTGCCCTGCGCCCGGCCAGACTTTCTCATGAAGCTCTTCTGCTGCTGCCCCACCTTCTCAATGGAACAAACATTTCCCCTGCATTTACCGTGTGTCTGGCCACGCGAACCACTTCCCACGTCTGCTCCCTTTATCCTCCCCACGGAGCTGCGGAGCTGTGGGGCAGGGCCTGTGGGTCTCCCCTTTCCAGGTGAGGAAACAGGCTCGGTCACTTGTCCCAGAGGTGTCTGTAAGCACCGCTGCTGGGTTGCAGGGCTGGGTCGTTAGCCATCCTCGAGCGTCTCCAATATGGCAGTGCCCGGCCTGCCATGGTCAGTGCCTGTGGTCATCTGTGAGCCGGCCCAAGAGTGAGGTTTCTGTCTTGGCTCAGGCTGTGGTAGCAAACACCTCAGCATGGGTCAGGTTGTCACCATCCAGGAGGAGGGAAGTCCAGGGGCCGCAAGCTCCGGTCAAGGTGACAATGTGAGCCCTGGCCTGGGGCCCGCCTTCCTGCCACGGCCTCACGCGCCCCTCTCTGCGTCGCTCCTCTTCTTAGGACAATGACCCCCGCCCCCGCCCCGTGGAGCTCCCTCTCAGGCCTTGTTCAAACCTAATTACCCCCGAGCTCCCCGCCTCTAGGTCCTCTGCAGGTAGGGCGCCAACGCCAGATTCTGGGGGGACCCAAAACTGCATTTGTAGCAGCTTAAGAGAGAGAACCGCTTTCCTGGCTCCCTTCTGGAGTGAAAGATGGGCGCAGACGGCGGGGCTGGCTCAGCCTCACCCGTGGCATGGGCTGGGGAGCCAGGACGGGGGTCATCTGGCCGTCACTCCCTCTGGTGTTTGGTGGTTGGCATTGGTGGTCAGCGGCCTGGGGCTGGATGTGGCCATCAGTGGCCGAGCAGAGAAGCTCCAGGCGGATGGCCCGGCATCTCCGCCCCAGGCTGACGGCCGGGGCTCCTTCCCGCCGTGTGCACCAGCAGCGCTACTTCTTGCTTGTTCCTGGGATGTGGCACGTTGGGCAGCCTGGGTGTGTGTCAGGAGTGGGAGGAGGCAGGCCGGGCTGGCCAGCTGTCGCCTCACGCCTTCCACCCAGGCTCTGCAGAGCTGAGAGTTCCAGACTCCTGTGGTGTGGCTTGGAGGACCCCGGACAGGTGAGGCCTTGGCGGGGAAGGCAGTGGCCGGAGTGAACCAGGGCCCCTGAGGCCAGAGGCCGGCTCTGCACAGCGGGGCAGGAGAGGCTCTGGGCCTCCTGCCCTGGCCTGGCCCTCCCCGGACCCTGTCCACGTCCCCTCCCCTCTGGGCTTCTCGTGCCCCCGAGGTCACAGCAGGCTCTGGCCCACCTGCACAGGTGCCTGATTGCCGGGATCGCCAGGCCCCAGCATGCACCGGGGCTGCGGGAAGCTTTGTCCTCCATCCATTGTGCAGGGCAACACGGAGTCCTTCCGTGACTGCCGCTGAGCGGGCCAAGGTGGAGATGCTGGCCGGGCGTGAGTGGGGCGTTGCCTGGCCAGTGTGGATGCCTCTGGGGAGGATGGGAGGTGGGGGAGTGGCAGCCGCCTCACTGGGCCTGACTGGGGGGCCAGCTGGGGAGGCCAGCAGGAGGGGCGGCCCGCAGGGCATGGCCAGGTGCATGGCAGCTGGGGCAAGTGGGCGGCCTCTGGGGTCCCGGACACCCTACTTGAGCGGGAGTTGGGAGCAGTGGGGTCAGGAGCAGCCAGGGAGGGGGCGGGACCAGCAGCTGCTGAGGCTGGTCAGGCCTGGGGCCGGCCCTGGAGAGGAGAGGCCAGGCTAGGCTCAGCGGCTTGGGCCACCTGAGTCTTTCTGCAGGTGTGGCAGCATGCACATGAGTCCAGGAGAGGGAGGTGTGCACCTGCCTGCCAGATCTGGGGCCCTGTCTCTCAATTTCCCCTGTCCCTTCCTCCCTACTATTATTCTCTTCTTGAACCCCCCCCCCCTTTCAATTTCTTTTTCCAATTTAAAAAACTTGATTGTAGAATAAGCCACACACCTGGAAGCGCATGCAGTGGTGTGTGTTAAGGCTGTTGTTGTTGTTAGGTGCCATCGAGTCGGTATCCGACTCACAGAGACCCTGCGTACAACAGGGGAAACACTATTGTCAGTGCTTCTCTGCTGTTCATAGGGTTTTCAATGGCGGATTGATTTTTGGGAATGGGTTGCCAAGTCCGTCTCCCAATATTGAGGCTAATGAACAGTAAAATGAACCTACAAGGCCCGTGAGGACTTTCCAGGCTCCAGCAGCCTCCTGCTCCACGCAACCTGTCCACGTCTGTTGCACCCCACCCCACCTGGCCCCTGGGAAGTGTCTGTGGACTGCCCCACGCATGCGCAGCCAACCAACCAGGACCACATCCCAACCACGGCTTGCTAAGGCTTGCTGCTTTGTAAAAACATCACACGAATGGAATCAGACCCGGGCGTTCTGTGACTGGCTTCTGTTCAACAGCGATGTTTCTTTGTTTTGTTTTGTTTTGTTTTGTGGTACTAGGAGTTGAACCCGGGGCTTTGTGCCTGCATGCTTTGAAAGTGCTGGACCACTGAGCTGTGCCCCCGGTCCCCCCCTTTTTTTTTACTTTTTTGAGACAGGGTCTCGCTAAGTTACGCAGACTGCCTCTGGTCTCAAACTTGCCATCCTCCTGCCTCTGTCTCCTGAGCCACTGGGATGACAGGCATGTGCCACCATGCCCGGCAACAGCGATGTTTCTGAGATGCACTCACATTGACAGGTGCTCTATGGATTAACCGTCCTCAGTGGCCTAGGGCCCCATGGTTTGACTGCCCCCCTCTTTATCTGTCTGTTCCCTCGAGGGTGGACATGTGGACTGCTCCCCTGAGTACTTCTTTTCTTTTTGAAGCCCAAGGCTGGCCGTGAGCCTGCGAGGATACCTCTCCTGGACGCCTCCTCTCCCGCATTCCAGCTGGGGTTAGCTGTGGGGTCACAGGTATGGGATGGGCAACCATAGTTCAAAGGGGTGTCCCTGCGTCCCCGCAGCAGGCACTGAGACAAGTCCCCTGTTTTCTGTGTTGCCATGCAATTAGGATGCACTGGTAATTACTGGTGACTAGGACGCAAAGGGGCTGGGATTTAGCTCAGTTGGTAGGACCACACAGTCTCTGAGGTCCGGAATTCAATTCCCAGCACTGCAAAAATGGGAGAAGGACCTGGCAATCCACTCCCAAGGCAATCCCGAAACAGTCAGCCACTGAAAACCCTATGAGGGTCGCTATGAGTCGGATACCGACTCGACAGCACCTAACAACAACATAATGTAAAGGTGGGAGTCAAAGGAAAAGCCTTAGTGATGGGAAAATATGGCCGTGGGGACAGAAACGATGCTGGGGATTGCTTGATAGAAGATTGGCAGACAAATGGCCAAACATGAATCTGCTTGTAAAACAAAAACTAATAGAGATGTGTTGAAGGGATGCGTAGGCAACAATTGTTTCTGAAAGGGAAACATGATTTCAACTGGCCAGCCTTGGACAGCACGGGGTTGCAGAGATACTCAGCTATGCTTCTTTCGCCTAACACGGGTGAAAACTCTACGAAGAGCAGAGGAGCACTGACAATAGCGTTTTGTGACCATCCCCATTTCTCCATCAGCCGGCAAGGACGTTGGTTTTGAGGATTAGTTGTACCATGGCTTCCGGTGCTTTGACCAAATCTCAGATGCAGGGTCTTCTGGCCAGGGGTCTTCGGATGCATATTGTTGGAGCATTCTTTGTCTCTCTGGGGGTTGCAGCTTTGTATAAATTCGGTGTGGCTGAACCAAGAAAGAAGGCGTATGCAGATTTCTACAGAAATTATGATGCTGTGAAAGAGTTGGAGCAGATGAAGGCGGCTAGTATCTCCCAGAGTGCAAAATGATGCTGGAAAGTAAAGAATTTCTTTGGATTGAGTTCTGTAGAAGTTTGTCACTGACCTGTGTTCCTGAACTATGAAATGTGAATATGTGGGCTAAGCAGTTCCTCTTAAAAATAAACAACAAATACTATGGACAGTAAAAAAAAAATAGTGTTATGTCCATTGTACATAGGGTCACTGTGAGTTGAACACTGACTGGATGGCACCTAACAACAACCATAACAATCCAGTACATAGGGCTAGGGTTTGGCTCAGTTGGTAGAGTGCCATCCACCCCACCCCCATCTGTCCCTCATTTCCCAATAACGGGGGTTCAGACCTGTGTGGATGTGTTCTGTGGGCTCCATCAGAGCGACTTGGTGCTGAGGGTGGGTGACACCCCACAGCAGGAACGCTCGGTGTCCACCTTGGGGGCCCTGCAGCCTAGGAAGGGGCTCCCCTCAGGCCTGTCTGTGCCCCCGACTCAGAGATGAGCTGGGCAAGAGCCATTTTCCCTGGAAAGGCAGATCCGGCTGCGGATGTCTCTGAGCCCTTGGGGCAGCTGTCCATGTGGGGAAGTCCCCACGTCCATGCCAGCTCTGGGCTCCAACTGCCCTTGATTTTTGGTGGGAAAATGGCCAGGGGAATCAATTCCTTTTTTGCCGGTTTCCCAGGTGATCTGTAATCACGCCCTAGGAGAGGCTTCTTCTAAAGAATGACACCCCTGTGCATGCTGAAATTGCAGGGGCCCGTGACCCCATTGGCTCCATGTCCGGAGGAGCCCCGTGACCTCCCACAGAAACTACCCCTGGGGGAAGTCCAGGTCCCCTTGTGATGTGAGCCCCTCTGCTCCCTCTTACCTGGAGGGGAGTTGTGGGGCGCATGGGAGTCCAGGGCAGCCAGGCTGCAAAGGGGGTCCCCCACCCCAGCTGCCTCCAACCCCTGCTGCCTGCGACTCCCGCTACCTGCCGTGGTTTGCAGTTCTGGCGGTGACTGAGGCTGTGGGGAGCCGGAAGGATATTCTTTCAGAGCCCCATTCTTCTTGTCGCAAAGAAGGCAAGTCGGGGTGGGGGTGGGGAGAATGGGAGGGCAACACAAGTCACTGTGTGTTGGTGGCACACTGCCACAGAGACGGGAACCACGGCCAGGAGGAACTAGCAAGGCAAAGACGGGCAAAGAGTCCCAGGGAGAGGGGACTGCAGCATGAAGTCCCCAAAGCAGCAACGCAGAGGAGGTGGACATGACTAGAGTGGGGGCTTGGGGCTGCTGCCCTCTGCGTGGCGGGGTCCTTGTTAGGTCTGGTTCCAGACCAGCGGGGACTCTGCCTGGACTCCAGGGCTCACCCTTGAGGTCAGGGTGGGGGCCAGGAGTCCTGGCTGGGCAGGGGCTGTGGGTCCTCAGGCAGTGCCCCATGGGCTGGGCTCCAGGGCACAGGCAGGGGCCCCTGGGACCGGCTGCTCCCCCAGGGAGCCTGGCGGAGTGGGCATCTGGGAGGGGCTGGTGGCGGCCGAGGAGGACATCGGAGGAGCGGAGCGGCGAGTGAAGTGCGAGCCGGGCTCTCCTGTTAATAGAGGCGCGAGAGCCTCTCCTACTCCGATTCAATTTATTCCCATCTGGGCCCTGCTGTCTCCATCAATTCGGCTAATAAAGAGAGGTGGATGGCTGTGACCCAGGCGGCTGCCGAGGCCTCTTCCGAGCTAATTAACCGGCCTGAACAATGCCTTTTAATACTTCTGAGCTTAATGCCCTGAAAGAGGGGAATGAAGGGGGTGGGGGAGGGGCCGGGCTGGTGAAGGAGGCTCAGGGATGCGGGTCTGGGTCCTCTGCTGCAGGGGACCTAGGGACCAGAGCCAGGCTCCAGGAGCCCAGCCTGCAGCCTCTGCTCTGCGGCTCTGCGGGAGCCTCCCGCCCCAGCTTGGCTTCTTGCCGTGAAGCGGGGCTGCTGTGGGAGATGGACGGCCGTCAGCACCTGCACCCCTCGCGGGAGACAAAGCCCTGCGAAGGAAGGCGGGCAGGCCGTGGAGGCTCGCGGAGGCAAGGCTGGAGGCTGGTAGCCGGGGTGTCTGGGAGGAACTGCCTGGGGGCTCAGACAGGGAGCCAGCCGCCTGCCTTAAGCCCTGGGTAGACAGCAGGCTCTGCCAGGCTGCCTGCAAGCAAGCCGGGCAGTCACGGCATGTCCTGGCCCTGGGGCCCTGGGTAACGTCCTTCCTTCTCTCCCTGGGGTCCTCATTGGCAGTGCCTCCCCTTCTCTTCTGAGGTTGGCAGGGTGACTGGCGGATTAACACACCTACTCACCTCCTCAGTGACTCCCAGACCTAATAATCCATTGCCGTAGTTTGGGTTCTTATGCCGGGTGTGCATTAGCTTCTAAAAGGTGTCCGTTTATTAAAACACTCACAGAGGCAAACCCCCTCTCCCGAGGCGCACCGGGAAGCACACCCGTGCCCAGCGCCACGCCCATGTCCGCCGCTCTTTGGTGGGAGCCCTGGCAGCTTCCCCAAGGCCCCACATAGTTAAGAGCCCTGCACTAGGCGACTCTACTCAAGGTGCCGGGCCTTTCTGTGCCTGTGTCCACCCCAGCAATGTGGACTTCCTCTGCCCAAGCTCAGTGGCCATCAGCCCCTCCTCGTCCGAGGATGGACTTTCTGCCCAGCTGCTGAAGCTGTGGCCAGGCCAGCCCTCCACCTACCATCTCCTTCAGAATCTACCTCGGTGGCAGGGAGCCACCCTGCTGGAGGCCTTGACCTTCCCAGGGCGGCCCACAGCCAGCAGCCAGCGGCTGAGCAGGGAGGGGCCCTGGAGACCAGCAGGTCAGCCCAGGTGGGGAGGGGCCGGACCACAGGATTCCTGGCTCCCGGCTTGCTGCTGGGTGGGCCGGGCGCTCTCTCTCTCTCTCTCTCTCTCTCTCTCTCTCTCTCTCTGCCCCCACCTTCTTTCTTTCTCTCTGCCCCCCGTTCTCGCTCTTTCTCTCTGTCTGTCTGTCTCTCTCTCTCTCTGTCTGTCTCTCTCTCTCTCTTTCTGCCCCCACTTTCTTTCTTTCTCTCTGCCTGTCTGTCTGTCTGTCTGTCTGTCTGTCTGTCTGTCTCTCTCTCTCTCTCTCTCTCTCTCTCTCTCATAAACATTCAGACAGCACCTAGAGAAACCCCCAGGGTCTCCATGCCACCTCTGACCTGGCGGCTCACGGATATGTTTCACCCGTGCTTGGCCACCCCCTGCCCTCTCTGGCCTTTCAGACCCCACGCACAGCCCACCCTGGCCCCTGGCAAAGCGCCACCTCCTTGCCCCGAATCTGCTCCCTTCTTCCTTAGCTTGGGCTAGAAATCTTGGGGTCGTTTTTTGGTTTGCTCTTTGTCCCATTTGCTGCAGCTGGTCCATTAGGAAAACCCTGTGACCCCATCTTTGAAGCACCTGGCTGGGGCTGGGGTGTGGCTCAGTGGTACAGCGCTGGTCCAGCCTGCATGAGGCCTGGCGTCCAATGACTAGCTCTGCAGAGAAAACAAGAAGCACCTGTCCGTTCCCCACCCTCGGCTGCCATTGCTCTGGCCCGGGCCACCAGGCTCCTGGCTGACCGTTGCAGCTGTGTCTCCCTGCTCGCACCTTGCCCCCCTCTGTCTACTCTTCCCTCACCAGCCACAGTGCTGGTTGCAAAACTTAAGCCAAATACCACGCCTCTGCTAAATACAGTACCGTGCAATACCACACAATGCCACTTCCTTGCCCGCAGTCTGAGCCCGCACAGGACATATATACCAGCAGGGATGGCAGGCCGGGTTGCTCCAGTGTCACCTAAGAGCCTTCCAGTGGCTGCCAGGTAAATGCAGCATGGAGCCGTGGCCTGTATGACTCCTGGGGACCTGGCCTGCTGACCGACTTCATAACTTCCCTCCTGCTTCATTTCCTGCCTGCTCTGTGTCCGCCCTGCTTGCCACCTTCAATGCTGCCTGCACCGTCCAGCCTCAGGGCACTGACACCTGCTGTTCCCCCCTCGCAGACTGTCTACCCAGATGTCTCCACACCCTTCGGATCTCTGCTCCAAAGCCACCTCTATCCTTCCCCATTCCCTGCCCAGACACTCCGGTCACTCTTCCTTCATGGCACTCATCCTCCTGGGCCCGTGTGTCCGCGTTTGTAATACCATCTACACCTGTGTACACAGAGAGGGCCTCTCCTACCTCCTCTCCTACCAGAACACGTTGTTGTTGTTGTTGTTGTTGTTGTTGGGTTCCATGGAGTCGAGTCTGACTCATAGCGACCCTTACAGGGTTTTCAATGGCTGACTGTTCCGGGATTGCCTTGGGAGTGGATTGCCGCGTCCTTCTCCCATTTTTGCAGTGCTGGGAATAGAACTCGGGACCTCAGAGACTGCAGAGCTGCGCTCTACCCACTGAGCTAAATCCCAGCCCTACTAGAATATGTTGTTGTTGTTGTTAGGTGCCGTCAAGTCGGTATCCGACTCATAGCGATCCTCATATGGTTTTCAATGGCTGACTGTTTTGGGATCGCCTTGGGAGTGGGTTGCCAGGTCCTTCTCCCTACTAGAATATAGGGCCCGTGAAACCATCTATTTTGTTCTCTGATACATTGTTAAGTGTGCTTGAAACATGACTCACTCAAATTGAGATGTGCTCTGCGTGTGAAATACTTGCCAGATTTTGAAGATATCATGCAAAAAAAGTAGAATTACTCACTAGTCAATTCCATATAATTATGCATTAAAATGAATCTCACCTGTTCTGTTTTACTTTTTTTTTTTTAATGTGGCTACTAGAAAATAGCCCTGTGGAATCAGATCCCGGCAGATCTCGGAAGCTAAGCAGAGCCGGGCCTGGTTAGTACCTGGATGGGAGACCGCCTGGGAACACCAGGTGCTGTAGGCTTGGGAGAAGGACCTGGCAACCCCCTCCCAAAAATCAATCTGCCATTGAAAACCCTATGCACAGCAGAGAAGCACTGACAATAGTGTTTCCCCTGTTGTACAGAGGGTCGCTATGAGTTGGATACCGACTCGACGGCACCTAACAACAACAACAACAAACTAGAAAATAATCTTTCCATTGGTCAGAATTGCTCTGGGAGTGGTCTGTGGCCTGGCTTGGGTTTCCCTTATCTTGTGTTTCCCTGGCTGGGGGGTCTGGCTCCCTCCCTCTGAGCCAACCCCAGCCCTGATTGGCAGCACAAATGGGGAGGGATGATGAAGGCGGCCACGGAGCTGTCCACTCCACAGTGCTGAAAAGGGCCCAGATGGCCTATCTTGCAGCTGGCAGGGGACTCTGCCCCAGCTGAAGCTATGGCCTCAACCCCTGACATGCTGTGCAGCCTGAGGCCTCAAGGGCACCCCCACTCTGCTAACACATCATTCCTAAGTCCTAGCCCCTGCCACAGGTGGTGGGGGAGGGTCCCGTTCTATAGACAAGCTCTGCTCGCAGGGGAGGACAGAGCTTCTGCAAAGGAGACCTTGGGAAGACAGCCTGTAATTACAGCAGTAACTCATGCACCCGATGGCAGGTGTGGGAGCGGATAGGGAACAGGACGCTGTCTACAGGCCGGTGGGGTCAGTCCGCTGGTCTCTCAGGAGGACCTGGCAGGCCTTGAAAACAGCAGGGCTTTGGTGGCTGGGCTGCCACGTAGCTAGTGGCTCCCTCTCTGGCATACCCACATGCAGCTCCCAGTGCTGGGGGCCGAGTGGAGGAAAGAGAGGGGTCCTGGCCTTTGGGGGGCACTGCTGGGTCCATCAGGGTAGGGATGGCCTGGGCATTCTGGGAAAGGGGGAAGCCTGGGCCCAAGCCTCAGGTCTGGCCCTTCCCACCTCTGGCTGTGGGCCATTCCCTTGAGCCTGCTTCTTCATTTCCTCTAGACCCTGGGGTTTCTCAGGGGGCAGGTGCAGATGTAGGACATTAAGCAAAGTTCTTTCCAACCATCATTAAAGCCTTCAAAAATAACCTTCCCTGTTTTGTCCAAGTGAAACAGTTAAAAATTCGCATCCTAGGAGGATTTGTGAGCCATGGGCTCCCCTCCAATCCCTCTTCTCTCACCCTCGGAGAAGTCTCTTAGCTCTTGCAGCTGAGGAAATGTCCTAAGCTAGTCTGCACTGTCCTGGATGGGCTCCTCTGATAGAGGGAGGGATTCTGCTCCCCCTGCCCCCTCAGCGCCAAGCGCTATCTTTATGACGATTTCTCATTTCACCCCCTTTAGACAGCAGCTATGGATGCTGCATTTTATCGCTGCTGCTTTGCTCCCCATTTGCAGAAGCACACACTGGAGACAGAAGGGGTTTTGTCTCCACAGGTCTCCATTCTGCCCCGCTAAAGTCCCAAGTTGACTGGGGTGGGGCCCTTGGCAACCCCCTTTCCCCACTCTGTGCCAGGCTCTGCTCTCCCCTGCGGCTCTGCCCCGCCTGGTCTGGTGGCCACAGTCATCTGGCCCGACCTTCCAGCCACCCTTCTCCCTGCACTTAGGAAAAGAGTGTGCCTTGACCCCATGGGACAGAGGTGAGAGGACAGGGTCCGCTTAGCCACCGGTCAGTCACAGGGAGCCCATTCGGCTTCAAGGATGAAGTCACAGGAGAGAGATGAGGAGCCACCTGGCTGGCCCTCAGCCAGCAAGCGAGCGCAGTTTAGTGTTTGAATCACTCATCCTACCCAGAAGGCGCTACCCACTGAGCTCTCCCCTCACTATCTTGAGAGCTATGATACCACAGCACTGTGCAGGGGAGACTGAGGCACACTGAGGGTCACCAGCTTGCCCAGCCACACAGGTGGTGAAAAGAAGAGAAAGGGGAGGAGCTGGACTTGGGCCTCACCAGCACGTCATCACGTCCCATGGCCTCCACGGCATCTGCAGGGGCGGCGGTGCCTGGGCTCCTCGCCTCGTGCCAGCCTTCCCCGGTCACAAGGTCAGCTGCAAGGGCAGGTCCTGCGCCCTCTACTCCTCACCTAACCACTTAAGCAGAACCTGCCCTCAATAAATGGTTACTGATGGTCTGGAAAGAAGGGCCCAGTCTGGATATGGTGGCCACAGAAGGCCTCTCTGAGAAAGACACATTTATTTTTTACACTTTTTATTGGGAGAAGGACCTGGCAACCCACTCCCAAAAATCAATCCGTCATTGAAAACTCTATGAATAGCAGAGAAGCACTGACAATAGTGTTTTGCCTGTTGTAGGTAGGGTCGCTGTGAGTCGGATATTGACTCGACGGCACCTAAGAACAACAACAACAATTGCAGTAAAACGTATGTAACACAAATTTATCATCCTAACCATTTTAAACGCCTGCAGCCGTAGCCCTGTGGCATCCGATCCCATCGGATCTCAGAAGCTAAGCAGGGTTGGGCCTGATTAGTACTTGGATGAGAGACTACCTGGGAACACCGGGTGCTGTAGGCTTGGGAGATGGACCTGGCAACCTACTCCCAAAACTCAATCTGCCACTGAAAACCCAATTAACAGCACAAAAGCACTGACAATAGTGTTTCCCCTGTTGTATGTAGGGTCACTATGAATCAGATACTGACCTGAGGACACCTAACAACAACAACAACAGCCATCTTAAGGGTTTGGTTTGGTGGTATGTAGAATATTCACTTTAGGGAGCTATCACCAAAACCCTTCCATCCTCCCAAACTGAAACTCTGCAGGCCTTAAACACAACCTCCCTGCCCCTTCCCCAGCCCCTGGTCCCACCACTACTTCCTGTTCCTGTGAACGTGGCCACGTTAGCAATCTCACATAAGCGGGATCCCAGGGCACTTATTTATTTGTGTCTGGCTTATTTTGCTCAGCACGTCTCCAAGGTCCATCCATGTCGTAGTGTGGGTCAGACTTCATTTCCTCTCTAGGGCTGGCTCACCTTCCCCTGTGTGGATGGAGCACGCGGTGTCTGTCCACTCACCTGCCAACGGGCCCTGGGGTCGTTTCCACGTGTGGCTTTCGTGAGTGGTGCTGCTGTGGACGTGGAGTGCAGCGATCTCCCTGAGCGCCTGTTTTCACTTCGTTTTGGAATATCCCTGGAAGCAGGGTTCCTGGGTCGCGCCGTTGCTCTGTTTGGGTTTTGGAGGAAGCTCCTCGCTGTTTTCCACGGCAGCTGTGCCGTTTTGCACTCCCGCCAGCAGCGCGCGGAGTTCCAACAATTTCTCCACACCTCCGCCAGCACCTGTTACTTCCTGTTTGTTTTTGCGTGTTTGCTTTGGTTTTCTACAGCCATCTGAGAAGCGTGAGGCGGAGGGGGTTCCATGTGAGTGGAGACCGAGAGGTGAGAAGAGAGGAAGGGTGTTCTGGGTCATGGCACGGGGAACGTGAGCGGAAGCCGCTATGGCTGCAAGGGGGACCAGGGCCGGAGCCGGGGTGTGGGTCAGCCTAGGTGGGCTGGGGGAGGCGGGCAGGGCCAATTGTTCAAGTCTTGTGGGCCACAGAGAGAAGTTTGGGTTTGGTAACAAGCAGCTTTTGGGGAAATTCCAGGGGGGTAGGAGCGTCGCTCGGTTCCCATTTTAAAAGGCTCTTGCTGGCTGTTGGGTCACTCTGGGGTTACCAGGGCTGCACAGTAAAGAGCCCCAGGCCTCAGGGGCTTGAAGCCGTCTGCTCCCAAGGCCGAGGGTCAGGCATCTGAGCTCAGCGAGGGCTCTTGGCTGCACATGGAGTCTGAGAGGTGCTGGGACGGGGGTCCACCTCTGAGACCTGGGCAGTTTACACCTCGGCTCTTGGGTCTCCCCTCGCCCACACACGGGCTCTCATCCCCCAGGTTTCTCCATGGCCTGGTGGGCTCAGGGAGCCACGCCGCTGGCACCGGGGAGTGGAAGCAAAGAGCCCAGCCAGGCGCTCTGTCCACAGAGCTTGACCACCGTGGCGGGCAGTGGGGCCGGAGACAGAGTCGGTGACATTTGAAGAGGGGCTGCCTTGGGTGCTGGATGTATGGCAGTTGGAGTTGAAGGTGGGGGTGCAGGTGGCAGTTACTCGGGGGAGACGGGGGGTGCTGGGCGGAGGACAGGGGGCTGGAGGTGAAGTGGACGAGATGGACGAGGGCAGCAACACAGGCAGGAGCTGGTGAGTGAATAGAGGGAGGAGAAGTAAGAAAGGAAGTGCGCAAAGATCCTCAGGGCTCTGGCTAGGGTTTTGGTATTCACTGTGCCTTTTATTTCCCGGTGTTCTGACATCCCGTGCCTTATTGACTCTGGAGGGACAGTCCCGCCCAGGTCAACCAATTCCAGGACACACGAGACGGCACACCCAGGAGTGCAGACCCCCAGTCCTGAGCCACACCCTAGGCCCCTCCTCTCACCCTGCTACTGCCCTAACCACCCAGGGCCAGGCACCCACAAGTCTGGACAGCTCCTCGCCCAGAGCCCGCTGAGCCCGCCCGAACTCGCCCCTCGTAAGCCTGCTTCCAACCCCACCTGCTCCTCTTGCAGAATGCACAGCATGTACTCTCGCCCCAGCTCCTTTCCTCCGGCCTCCAGAGGACCCTGGTGCCTCCCCGTGTGCCACGTCCAGCGTGGAATGCTCTGGAACCATGAACAGAAACAATTTTTTTTTTTTTTTTTTGCGGTACTGGGGGTTGAACCCAGGGCTATGCGCTTGCATGCTTTGCAGGTGCTGGACCACTGAGCTGCAGCCCCAGCCCATTTTTTTCAACGTTTTTGAGACAGGGTCTCGCTAAGTTACGCAGACTGCCTCTGGTCTCGAACTTGCGATCCTCCTGCCTCTGCCTCCCTAGCTGCTGGGATTATAGGCTTGCGCCACTGTACCCAGCTGGAAACAACCTATCTTTGAATGGCCTGTACCTGAACCATCATAAATCATGTATTGTACAACACTGGCTGGATCAAGATGCTGGGGGGGAGGGTTGGTAGGGGGTGGCAGCCTCCTCCTCTGCCAGCTGCCGCCCCCTTTGGCTCCGTGGGCTGGGAGGGAAGGACAGGGGAGCCCAGGCGGGCAGCTTGAGTCCGCACACTCCTCCCTCCTGCACCTGTCCGTTTCTCTGGCGGGAGAGCGTTCCCATGGCAACCTATCGAGTGGCGATAGTCAACCCCCTTCTCCAACAGGCGGACTCAGCCGTGAATCCAAAGACAAGAAGGTTCAAACGCGGTTGTTCCTCTTAATTAAAAAGAAAATATACTTCCACAGTTACACTACATTAAGAAGCATTTGAGGAGCCACTGGACAGCCCCCTCTCCCATAGCTTTCCCCAGGACCCGTCTTCTTATCTATTTGTTCAGTGGACGTTTCCATTTTCCTCCAGTGCTTCCACAGTGTGGAGTGCCAGCCACGGCAGGGCTGGCGGTGGTCTTTGCCCAACACCCCACTGAGACGTGTCCCACGTGGCTCGGGGATCTTGCTGGTGGTTTTGATGGTTGGGCCCCTCGGGTGGCAGCAGGGCAGGCTCCCCTCCAGATACTGAGAAAACCGGCTGGCGGGGGACCCAGGGCCAGGTCTGACATGCCATGAGTGAGCTGCCAATGCCGGGCTGCCAGGTCTGAGGGAGGGCCGTGGGGGCTCTGCCAAACCACGGAGCCAGGCGCTGTGGGAGGTGGGCTGAGGCCAGCAGCCTCGGCGGGGCAGCGGAGGCTTCTGCACAGCCCGTAGCCAGCTGCTCCAGGGTTATATTTAGGCTCTGTTGCCAAGGACAGCAGGGTGCTGGGGCACCCCAGACCAAGGGACCATACGCTGCCTAAGTGGCCCTGGCATTGGGCATGCACATAGCATTCTTTTTTTTTTTTTTCCAGTGCTTAGGAGTTGAACCTAGGGCATTGCAAATACTTTGCACGTGCTCTCCCACTGAGCTGCACCCCCAGCCCATTGTTTATTTTTTTATTTAGAGACAGGATCTAGGTTATAGAGGCTGCCCCTGGCCTCAGATTTGCCATCCTCCTCCTTCTGCCTCCCAAATTGCTGGAATCAGAGGGGCGCATCACCGCGCCTGCCTTTATTTTGAGGACATTATTTTAAAATGTCTCAGTGAGGGAGCAAGAAAGGAAAGGGAAACTGTTGTGGAATCAAAGAGGCTTAAAAGAAAGATCCCAACAAACGAGGCACGTCAGCCTTGTTTGCATTCTGAGTCCAACAAACCAGGTCTAAAAAGATCACTGAGGACATCTGGGAGCGTGCACACACGGGCTGAGAATCAGAAGATATTAAAGAATTATTAATTTTGTTGCGTGTGATATTGTGATTAGATTTTTAAAATTCCTTATCTGCCAAAGACACAAATTGAAATATTTATGATACAATGATGGTTTCGATTTGCTTTTAAAATACTAAAGGTAGTGTGTGTGTATGGGCGTGTGTGTGTTGGGGGGATGGAATGATATTGGCCGTGAGCTGATAACTCCTGAAGCTGGGAGATGTCTTGCGGGCTCATTATTCTACTCTCTCCACTTCTGTGTAGACTTGACATTTTCTGTAATAAAATGCTAAAAAGTGCTTCAACCACTATACGCTTGTTCCTGGCTTTTTTCATCCCTCCTTTTGCATTGTTTCCTGAGGATGAATTCCCAGGGGTGGGATTACCAGATCCTGGGGCTTCTGCGCTTTTGTTCTGGCTCTGGTCATGCACTGTCAAGCTGCTTTACACCAGGACGGTGCATATTTATGCTGCTGTAAGCTCAGGGCACCTGGAGCTGTTGCTGGGCAGCCTGTTCAATTTCCAACTTTCCCCAGTTCCGTAGATTCAGCCGGTGGAAAATCGCCATTGTTTTCAGTACTGTTTCGGCTTTTTGATTGGAGTGTCGGTGGGGGGGGTCACGCTTGCTCCTCATTAGCCACTAGCTACATCTTCTCTTGGCCCTGGCCCTGTGAAATTTTACCTATGGGATCTTTTGTTTAGAAACCCATTTATAACCTACAGACCCTATGGCCCTTTCACGCTTTTGATGCAAATATTTCCCAATTTTTTTTAGGGTTCTAATTTAGCTCAGTCGGTCGAGTGCTGCGCTGTGCTCTCTGAGGCCCTGGGTTCCGTCCTCAGCACCTCAAAAATGGGAGAAGGATAGGGCAACCCACTCCAGGGACAATCTCAAAAGCAATCAGACTTTGAAAACCCTCTGAGGGTTGCTACGAGTCACGCTACCAAACAACTTAACAACAATGTCCAGCAAGTTTTAATTTCACATTCTTTTTTTTCTTTTTTTTCGTAGTACTGGTTGTTGAACCCAGGGCCTCGCACTTGCATGCTTTGCGAGCTCTGTACCGTGGAGCTGCACCCCCAGCCCATTTTTTTTTTTTTTTTTACTTTTTTTTACTTTTGAGACAGGGTCTCGCTAAATGACACAGACTACCTCTGGCCTCAAACTTATGATCCTCCTGCCTCTTCCACCCGAGCAGCGGGGATTACAGGCATGTGCCCGCGCCCGGCCTATTTTACATTCTTAACCTTATGTTGTCCTTGTTTTCAATTCTAAGACAGGCATCGTGACTTCCAAATATCTGCCAAGGTACCAACTATGTTTTCGCTAGGTTCCTGTGATTAGATTGCTCACAGCCAATGCTTTAATTTATCCCGAGTTGTATCGAGTCTAGGGCGCAACGTGAAGGCTCTTTGTTTTCTTCTCACAGTTTATCTCCAGCTATCCTGGGATCCCTGTGTGTTATTTTTTGTGTTGCCATTATTTAGCCTCCTTTATTGCGGATGACTCATTCCTCGGGTGTCTGACGGGGCTCCGGGCGCTTCTCTCCAGCCTCAGCTCAATTCTCGCACAGCGCACGATGTTTCTTTAGTGACTGCCGCTTCAGAGTGTGCCCTGGTATCTGCCAACCCCGGTGTCCACACTCAGCCCCTCTGGCCCCAATGACCCCTCTGCCCTCCCCACGCCTCCCCTGGCACCCTGGACCTGGAGAGGGGGAGGAGGCTGGGGCTTGAGTTCCAGTGCTGCCACCAGCTGCCTGTATCCCAACAGGTCCCTCTGCCTCCGTGAGGCTCGGAGCAGCCGCGTGACTTGTCACCTGGGTGAGGTGCCCGCACTTGTCAGTGCTGAGCACTTGCTCGCATTGCGGGATTTTAAAATGGTCCCTGGGGTAAGGAGCCTGCACCCTGGGGGCCTGGGGGCCACTGAGGAGCTGGTCACCATCCCTCTTGGCAGGACTCGGGGAGGGGTCCCTGCTGCCTGCGGAGCCCAGGGTCGGCACCCGCCCAGGTGAAGGGCACCCAGGCACCTCATCCCCACGCGAGCCACGCGGCGCGCAGTCCTGTTGCCATGGTGACTGCCTGGGAATGAGATCACCTTCCTCGCGGGGCCACCGGGCGCCCCGCCAGCGTGGTCAGAGGGGCTGGCTGCGGGGCGGCGGCCAGTGGGGCAGATGTCCCTCCTGGCCAGCTGGTAGGGCGCAGGTGGCTGTCACGGAGCAGAAGCTGGGCCAGCCCGGGTCATAGGGCGCCTCCCTTCTGGTCCTCCAGAGGCGGACGCTGAGACAGAAGGAGGTGCGCTAGAGATTTATGGGGGGGGGACGTCTGCAGAGGACATGGGGAGGGGAGCAGGGTGGGCGGGGCGGCCTCCCCCGATGCAGTTCTGACGCTGAGAGGGGACGGAAGGGCGCTAGACTGCGGTGCAGCTCAGAGAGCCCTGGAGTTCAGACGCCCAGGCACTTGCGACCTGATGCAGCGCCCCCCGCTGGCCACGCCTGGGCACTGCGTCTCCCTCACCTCCTGGCCCTCTGCAGTCCTGGGCTGAGGGCAAGGAGGGGCTCAGGGGCAGCCCACGTGGCCAGAGGAGTGGCAGCTGCATCCCCGGAGGACGTCATCTGCTCCCAGAGCCCCAGTTCCAAGCCACACCGATGCCCTCCCCAGGAAAGGCGTGGATGGAGGGCGGGGCCAGGGCAGCTGGGGCCCAGGCCCATTAAAAAGAGGGCACCTCTTCCGTGCTCTTGCTATGGAATTCGCTGGGGCCACTTGCACACAGGCCGCCGTGAGGGGTGTCTGGGCCCAGGGCTAAGGGCCGGGCTTTGGGCGATGGGGGGAGTTTGGAGAGCCGGAGGCAGAGGAGCACTGCGTTGTGGAAGGGGGAACCGACAGAGCAAAGATGGGTAAGCTGGACGGCGGGTGGTGGGGTGGCTGGGTGGGAAAGGCAGTGCCAGGGGAAATTGGGTGCTGAGGAGGTGCAAAGGGGCTCTGGGGCAGCTCTGCAGGGGTTCAGGAGTCCTCTGGGGAGCACGTGCTGCCCGCCTGCGGCCCACTGGGCTCTAAAATGAACCAGCGTTCCTTCCTGATCTGCCACATCGCCTTTGGCCTGTCTTCTACCACCCCAGCCCACCACAATGCAGGCACACAGGCCTCTGCGCTGCACAGGGCCTTTGCACGTGCTGTTCCCCTGCCTGAGTGCTTTTCCCACACGGGCTCCGGCTTTTCCTTGAGACTTTAGCCCCAGTGCCCCTCCTCTCAGAGGTGTCTCTGATGTCCCCTTGTCTGTCACACACAACCCTGCAAGGCTGGCTTTGTGGTGCTTACCACATCCTCTCATTGTCTGGATGGCATTTTTTGCTTCTCCTCTGCCTTTTCCCACAGCCTTGCCTCCTCCAAGGGGCTGCGTGTTGCCTTGCTCAGGCCTGCAGCCCCAGCCCTGAAGATATACCTGAGGGCAGTAGGGGCTGGATGGATGTTTGTCAGACGGCTGAACTCACGGAGCCTTTCCGTCCTCGCCCCCAGAGGCAGGTCTGGCTTCTCTTACTTTTCAGCGGGAAAGCAGAGGCCGAGAGAGCCCTCGGCCCAAGGTGACCCAGGGCTGCCAGGCGGACACCCCTGCGTGGTCCCTCTGTTGCCTGGCTAGGGGGCTTTACCCAGACACCACGTCCCAGCAGCAAACGTGCAGATGGCCCCATTCCAAGGGGCTCCTCCACCCTGCGGCGGCTGCCCGCCAATGTCCACGCTGGAGCCGGCGGAGGCCCCGGGCCCAGAGGCTTCTCTGCGGGGGCTGATGTGCGGGCGATTTATGGGGCACCATTCGAAATGAAAAGCAATTCAATTCCATCCCAGGGCGCAAGAGGCTTCCTGGAGCCTCGCTAAGTGGGTCTGGAGTGACGATCGGCGTTGCCAATCTATTAGCCCGCACTTGGCATCTGGCCGCCTGTGCATGAGTCACAGGGGGCAGGGGCCAGGAAGCTGCCGCGGCCAGCCGGCTGCGCATCAATTATGCGCCTCTCTGCTTAATTAAGTCATAAAACATCACTCTGCGTGTCTGCGAGGGGCCGGGCAGCCCCGCGCCGACCCCTGCTGCAGGCGTCAGACACCCGCCATGCCGGGAGGCCACCGAGGGGCCACGCTGTCCACCGGGGCACAGTATCCCGAAGGAGCCAGGTGAGCTCATGCCAGTGGCGACTTGCGGCTCACCACCTCCGTCCCTCTGCTGCCCCTAGGCAGGATGGTGGAGTGGTCACACGTGTGCTCCGGCCAGGCTGCCTGCATTCATGTTACTTCGCTGTGTAACCTCGGCCTGGTTCTTAACCTCTCTGTGCCTTAGTTTCTCCATCTCTACTCAGAAGGACAGATGCAGCGTCTACCATGCCCGGTTTTGGGGGGATAAGAGGGTGAACACACGCGGACCTGAGGCTGCCACAGTCTCTCTGCTACGCCCTCCCCCGAGCTGCCCTCTCTCACTGCCTGTCCTTTGATGGCCTGCTGGGCTGTCACTCAGCTCTGTCCCAGACCTGCACACAGAGTGGCCCATGGTTGGGTGGTGGGCGGCCCCGCTCAGCCTGTCCCGCAGTCGGGGAGGCCGGAGGATGGAAGGAAGCAAGTGGCTTCACCGGCGTGTCTCCAGTGCTGAGCTAGGAAATGGGCCGCCCTGGCCTTAGCTCTGATCGGACCCCAGCTCCCTGGTGGGTCCTCCCCCACCCCTGCCCCTGGCACCCCCTCCACAGGGTGGGCAGCATGCAGACACCCTCCAGGCCGGGCCTCTCTTCAACCTTGGCGAGAGCACGAGGTTCGAGGGAAGGAGCGTGGCAGAACCTTGTTCTTTCCCCTGCTCCCTTGTAACAAAGGGTAGCCATGGGACGCAGCCCAGCCAGCGGAGGAGCACAGAGGCCTCCTTCGTGGGAAGTCAAGCCTGGCCCTGGGTCCACCTTCCCCACTTAGTGCCTCAGACGCCCACATGCAGCCTGAGTCACCCGCATGGGTACCAGGGCAGCCTGCCGAGAATGGAACCTCCAGCACTGCCTATGGGTGCCTTGGGCAGGACGGGGCCCTGCTGATGGGAGGCTCTTGGAATGGGGCCTTGTCGTTCTCAGAGCTGAGTGAGTCCCACATAACCACGGTGATGCCACCACACAGGACTTCAGAGCACCCGCCTGTGCTCTCTGTAGTGGTTGTCAGGTGCCATCGAATCGGTGTCCGACTTACAGCGACCCTATGTACAACAGGTGAAACACTATTGTCAGTGCTTGTCTGCTATGCATAGGGTTTTCTTCAATGGCGGATTGATTTTTGGGAGTGGGTTGCCTCATCCGTCTCCCAAGCCTACAGCACCTGGTGTTCCCAGGCGGTCTCCCATCCAGGTACTAACCAGGCCCGACCCTGCTTAGCTTCTGAGATCTGATGGGATCAGATTCCACAGTGGTGCAGAGGAGGCGCTTAATCTGCGTGTGGGTCCATTCACCCACCTCGCTCACTTCCTGCAGACTGCACAGGGGCAGGAGGGGTGGGCGGACCTCTGTCCTGTCAGAATCGCCTCCCCTCTGGTGCGAGGCAGGACAGTGAGACTGAGACCTGAGAGGAGGACAGAGTGCTCTGTGGCCAGCAGGAGGCACTGCGGTCAGCAGGGAGCTTGACAGAAGCCTTGGCCTTCGAGCTGGCCTGGCGGAAGGACAGTCCAGGTAGGGGTCTCTGCAGGGGGTGAAGCCCACGGTGGGGACTCACTGTGCCTGGCACGTGGCGGGGGCGTGAAGAGCACACGGCCAGTCACGGTGATCCCCCGGGTTAGGGTGAGAGGGACACGGGCACCAGGCTGCAGCCTGGCCTCACCGTGTGAACCGGAGTCCGCCAGCCGCCGCCCTCTCTGTGCCTTGCCAAGGCTCGACCCTCCCAGGCTCCTGCTTGTTTCACGCGCTCTCCCAGTTCAGCTCCCTTTCCAAAACCTAAACAAACGTATCTGTGGATCCCAGCCGAAAGCTGGGAAGGCTGCACGCTTGCCATCAGGAGACGGCAGCTGTGAGCCCAACAGAGAGAGCGCCTCACCCAGCCGGGACCCAGCCAGCTACGGAACCTGCCAAGGCTCTGGGCCTCGCGCCTGGCTCCCTCCGTTAGGAGGCGAGATGAACATGTGTTGGAGAGCCGCGGAGACAGGCCGGGAGTTAGCGGGAGCGAGGCCTTCCGGAGGGGTGCCGAAGGAGGCGGGAAGAGCGCTAGAGGGACCCAGCCTCCTCATGGGATGCCTGGTTTGTGCTGGATCCAGGCGACGCCCACCACACAGCCTTCCACGGCCACGGGGAGCCACAATTAGGCTCGGAGCAGGAAGAAAATGCACCAGCACGTGTGGTGTTGGCGGAGACGTGGCTTGACTCGTTGAGGGTACGTGGAGACCCGAGACCCTTCAGAGAGGAGTGGGAGGGAGGGGCAGGTCTCAAAGCACCGGTCTTTGTCCGCCATGCCACAGGCTGGGCTCTGCCTTGCAGGTGCAGGGAAGCCTTTGGGGCTCTGCTCCCCCATTGCTTCTCCTTCTCTGGGTAGGTACTGTCCCTACTTGGGAAGGAGCGGCCACAGAAAAGGCCACAGAAAAGGAGCCTTGGGAAAGACTCCCCCCCACCACTAGTGGCCATTTCCATCTTCCCAGCCTCTACCCTGGGGCTACGTGGATTGTGTTGTCAAAAGTTTAGACTGAGGGGGCCAGAGATCGGTGAGCTCGAGCCTATCAGCCCCAGGGAAAATTCTAAAATGGACAGTTACATGCATAGTTTGAGGTCAAAAGAGCAGATCCGCAGGCACCAGGCGTTCTAGGGGAGGGAGGCTCAACGACAGGTGACCCGTGTCATGTGCCACAGGGATCCGGGAGTGAAATAAATACCGGGAGAGTGAGACGGTGCCGGTCACCAGTTATTTGCTCTGCTGGCTCCCGTTCTCTATCTGCAGCACTTTTACGTGGGTTCAAGGAGTTTTTTTGATGGGGAAAGCAGAGCGATTTCAGGGTAATGTCTAATTTCACTCAGGATTCTCGTGGGCAATCAGAAGCCACGTGGGCTCTCCGTATGGCTGTTTTTGTTTGTCGTTAGGCGCCACTGAGTTGGGTCTGACAGAAGGCGACACTCATAGGGTGTTCAACTGCTGATTGTTTTGGGGTTGCCTCAGGAGTGGGCTGCCACGTCCTTCTCCTGTGTTTGCAGTGCTGGGGATCAAACCTGGGTCCTCAGAGACCACAGAGCGGCACTCTACCAACTGAGCTAAATCCCAGCACGGCTGTTTTTACAAACACTTATTTTGTTTGTAAGTTCTGGCTAATGCAATAGTATCAGGAACTGAAATGGGAAGTACAACTCTGACAAACAAACACACATATCGGGAATTAATTTGGGCACACTTGGATCCTCTTCAATAAATAGAGATCGAGTGGCAGTTAAGACACCTCTGTAGGTAGCTGAATGGAAGATAAATATACACAAGTCAATAGCATCCATATTGGGAACAGTCACCAGGTAAAAAATTGTGACAGTCACAAAGATGCCACCTATGGCCCCTCCACAGAAGGACTGACTGCTCTCTGCAGGGACTGTGGTCAGTAGACAGCCGATGACAGCCCTACAGGATGGCCTTGGTGGCAGAGTCACCCTGACCAAGGACACATCTTCCCAAGGCTTCACACATCCAATGACTGAGGGAGGCAGAGATCAACGTCCAGCTGGGCAACTCCAGCAGGCCGCTGCAGCTCCAGGGCTCCTCAGGGGTCAGCTGAGGTCATCAGGCCTGCACGGCCTCTCTTGGCCTTGGTGTCTCTCTGTCCAGTCCTGCCTCCTTCCTTCCTCCGTAGGAGCTGGCATCTTGGAGAGCTCTATATGTGATGATGGTGCTGTGGAGAAACAGCCCACTTACAGTAACAGCAGAAAGCATACAATAGCTAAGAATAAAACCTTACGTGACTTTCATGAAGAAAATTAAAAGCAGAGGAGAGTTGTGGGTCAGGACAACAGCCACCAAACACCCTATAACGCTTAACTTTAGATGTCGACTTGACTGGGCTAAGGGTTGCCCCGATAGCTAGCAAGGCATTGTTTCTGGATGTGTCTCAGAGGGTGTTTCTGGAAGAGGTTGGCATTTGAACCAATGCACTGAGTCAGAAAGGTCCATTCTCACCAGGCTGGGCGGGCATCATCCGATCCACCAAGAGCCCAGATGGAACAAGACGGCAGAGGAAAAGGGCAGGTGCTCTCTCTCTCTCTCTCTTTCTCTCTCTCTCCCTCTCTCTCTCTCTCTCATTCACTGTCTCTTTCCATCTCCCTTCCTCCCTCCTGGGGCTGGGACATCCATTTTGTCCTATCCTCGGACTTCTGGTTCTTAGGCTAAATTTCAACACTGGTTTCGCTAGTTCGTTAGCATATGATGGGACTTCTGAGCCTCTGTAATGATGTGAGCCAATTCCCATAACAAATACCCTTCTATCTACCTCGCTACCTGTCCGTCTATCTCTATCTTCTATTGATTTTGTTTCTCTGAAGAACCATGACCTGGGTGCTAAAACCCTTTTCTGTGTCAAATTCTAAGCTGAGATTTGTGCCTCCTATATTATTGTTGTTGTTGTTAGGTGCCGTCGAGTTGTGTCCAACTCATAGCGACCCTCACAGGGTTTCAATGGCTGACTGTTTTGGGATTGCCTTGGGAGTGGGTTGCCATGTCCTTCTCTCATTTTTGCAGTGCTGGGAATCGAACTCAGGACCTCAGAGACTGCAGAGCAGAGCTCTACCAACTGAGCTAAGTCCCAGCCCTCCTATATTAGTAACCCATACTAATAATGAAAATATTCAACAATTTAAAAGGAAAAGCACCATCCCGCTTGAAATTAAGGAGGTGACGCTGGGCGATGGGGCACACGCCGGTGATCGCAGTGACTCAGGAGGCTGAGGCAGGAGGATTGCAAGTTCGAGGGCAGAGGCAGCCCATGCAATGTAGCAAGATCCTGTCTCAAAATAAGATTGAAAACTGGAGAGTGGGGATGCAGTTCAGTGGTGGAGCGCCCTGAGTTCCACCCTCAGCATGGAAAAAAGAAAAAAAAGAAGGGCATTTCTCGGTGAACCTGAATCCATGAAAAATCTCTCAAATGCACAGAGTGCATGGGGTCATATGGAAGAGAAAACTGATGGCTGGACAAGGCGGGAGGGGTTACAGGTCAGGGGCACACTCAGGTGCCAGCGGGTGTGCAGGGGGCCACTGCGACCCTTAACCAAGGGAAGGACCCCTACCTGAGAGAGAGCAAAGCCCTGGGTCTTCAGGAATCTCCCAGAGCTGTCATTAAAACCCACAAACATACTCCTTCTCACACCCGCGGGGAGGGGAAGGCTACTGCTCTATCCATCAAACACGCACAAGGGCTTGTGAGAAAGGGCCAAATAAATGCGTGCAGATGAAATATATAGCATTTCATGTAAAAGGCGGATATCTGGGCACACTGCAGGACAATGCAGCACAAAAGAATAAATTGATGGAGAGCATAAAAGAAAGCTGGGAGGCACTGATGTATCAGTATCCGCAGTCGAGGTTCCAGGCTGAAAAAAGAGAGAACAGGTAGGAGGCAATATTTCCTCCCAAAGCCTGAGGAGCTCTAGAATTGAAGAAATAAAGTGATCTTCAAACTGAAACGACACACTGGGTGTGCATCAAAGAGACAAGCACCGTAAGACAAAAAATCTGGAAACATTACACCAATGCGCATAGCTACCAGCAAAAACCTCGGGGTCTCCCTGCAGGCTGCGGTTCAGATGAAATCAGCCACAGGGAAGGCGAGAAGATAGAGAAACAGTATCTGCAAAGTAACTAACTCCAGACCTAGAATTCTATACCCAGCCACAGTGTCAACAGACCGAGAGGGGTATGGAAGCATTCAGGGAAAATTCCGGCCCCCATGGACTCATGGAACACGCTGACCCAGGGAGCAGTCATCACAGAGAGTTCTGGAGGGGGGCCCGGAGGACCAGGGTAGCGGCAGCAGAGGCGGACATTGAAGGTATTAAGTTTGCAGAAGTATTGATTAGAAGCAGCCCTGGGCCATGTAAGAAGAGCTGAGAGAGGTGAAATGATGCCAAGAAACTGGCCTCCACCAAGGAAAAATAACTATTGATTCACTCAATTAAGGGTAGTAAATGTGATCGGATGAAATAAACCTGTGAAGAGATCAGGACCGACTGACAGGTGAACGCTCATGCAAGAAGGAAGGCAGAATGGAGGGGGCACAGGATACAACAGAATCCGGGGCGAAAACTATTTTAAAGAGTCCTAAGCAGCCTGGGGGGCGGCTCAGAGGTGGAGTCCTGCCTTCCATGCCAGAGGCCCTGCGATCCAGCCCCAGCACACAAAACAAAACAACAACAAAAATAAACAACAAATCAGTCTGGAAGGGAATACTGGAATGGTTAAGAGACGAAAGGTAATTTTTTTTCTTTCTTGCAGTACTATGGAGTTGAACCCACAACCTCACACTGGCTTTTGCAGGTGCTCTACCACTGAGCTGCTCCCCAGTTTTTACTGTTAATGTTGAGTCAGCGTCTTGCTACGTTCCGCAGGCTGCCTCTGGCCTCCAGCTTGCGGTTCTCCCCCGCCCCACACCACCTCCTGAGTTGCTGGGATTGTCGGCGGGCACCACCGTGCCCGGCTGAGAAGAGATATTAATTTATTAATTAGATGAATGTTCTATTTCTAGAGGTACTGGGGGGCTGAAGGAAGCAGGAGAGGCTGAGGTCCCCAGGGACCAGCTGGGCCTGCAGAAGGGGAGGGGGAGGTGCTCCTGGGACCCAGGGGCAGCTGCAGCTGGAGGAGGGGGGTGGATGAGGAATGCAGCTGGCTAGCCAGCCCCAGCCCTGTGGGCAGGGCGTGCAGCTATGGTGAGCCGGGAGGACAACCAAGAACGGAGCCCACCCTCTCTTGCCCTCTAGTCTCCGGGAAGCCAGAGAGGGCTACGGCCCACTGAGGTCAGGCGCTAAGGCACTGAGCAAGGCAGCAAAGGCTGGGCCTGGATTGGTAAGTGAGGTGACAGGAGTTACCTCACTGTGCGCAGAGACGGGTGTGAACTTGACAATACATACAGAAAAGGGAGAAAAGAATAGACTAGCGCTCCAAGGAAGAGTGGAGTGCTCCCTGGCTTTCTCAGAAACAGATCACGTGGGAGTGGCAGGAACACCAGAATCTTTGTGATAGGATCTAATCAGGCCCAATTAAAGCAAAATGGCCAGATAGTACTAAGTAGATGGACGGGGGTCTCTGAGGATGATTTTGGAGTGGCGGATGGGATTATGTCACCACTATGGGTGGCACGGCTGGAGGCACTCAGCAGATGAAAGGATTTAGAGAGTCTTTGTGTAGGGGAAGAAAAATATAGGTGTTAGTTAACGCTACAATTTAAAAGAACGTGTGTGTATGAACCATTTACAGGTAACCACTAGAAAGAACAGAAGTAAAAAGTATCTCTTAAAGACATGGAAAGGCCAAGAGGAACAGAAGGAACGAAACAATCCACCCAATGTCAACGTGAGAGAAAGAGTAGCAAAGAGCCTGGTACAGAGAAGACAATAGATTGTTAAAAGTAAATCTGAATGAATTGTATCCACTCCTTAAGACTCTTAAATGGGATTGAAACACAAAGTACTTTATTGCCAAGAGACATCCATCCGCAAGGTGTGGGACCTCACGTCTCATTGGGGGTTCATTGGCAGAGCCCTCAGGACTGGTAACACTGAACTCGGTGGCCATTTGCTCATCCTCTTTGGAGAAATGTCTATTCCAGTCCTTCACCTGTTAATAAGTTGGGTTATTTGCCTTTTATTGTTGAGTTGTGTGAGTTTTTGGATACGTTCTAAGTAAACATCCGATATGTGATTTACAAATATGTTCCTCCATTCTGTGCATCATATAATTTTCTGTGTTATTCTTTGGGGTGTTCTTTGGCCCTTTTCAGTTTTATTTATTTATTTATTTTTTTGAGACAGAGTCTCGCTGTATAGTCTAGGCTGTCCTGGAACTTGCTATGTAGACCAGCCTGGCTTTGAACTCACATTGATCCTCCTGCCTCAGCCTCCCGACTGCTGGGATTGCATGTGGGCACCACCACGCCCAGCACTATTATCCTTTCAAAAACAATAAATTTTTAATTTGATTAGGTCTGGTTTGTCTGTTCTTTAGTTGCTTGTGCTTTAGTTGTTATATCTAAGAAGTCATTGCCTAACCCAAGGCCATGATGACTTAAGTATATGTATTCTTCTAGTCCGCTGGGGTTGAGCTCAGTTGGTAGAGTGCTGATCTACGCTCTCTCAGGACCCGGGTTCAATCCCCAGCACCATAAAAATGGGAGAAGAATGTGGCAGTCCACTCCTGAAGCAATCCCAATATAATCAGCCATTGAAAACCCTATGAGGGTCGCTGAGATGGACCCAGACACAACATGAGGGCACCTAACAACAATTCTCCTAATAGTTTTCTAGTTTTAGGTTTCACGTGTACATATTATGATCCATTTTTGTTTTTCTAACTGTTTCTAATCTTTCTAGGGTGGGTGTAGTGTCAGGGTCCAACTTCATTCTTTTGCATGTGGATATCTGATTTTATCAGCACTACGTGTTGAGAAGATTCTGCTTCCCCCATCGAATGGTCCTTGTCTAAAGGCCAACTGGCCATAAACCTGTGGTTTTCTCCCTGGATTTGCAATTCTATTCTATAGATCTACATCTCCTTAGCCACAGCACACAGTCTTGGTTATTGTAGCTTTGTGGTAAGTTTTGGGATTAAGAAGCAAGTCCTCTAACTTTGTTCTTTTTTTCTATATTATTTTGTGTTTTCTTAGTCTCTTGCATTTTCATATGAATTTAAGGATTGACCTGTTAATTTATGCAAAAGCCAGTCAGGATTTTGACGGGATTGCTTTGAATCTGTAGATCAATTAAAGGAATATTCATCTTAACAATCCTAAGTCTTCCCTCTGTGAACCTGGAATGTCTTTCCACTAATTTTCATCTTCTTTACTTTCTTTCAATACTTTGTAGTTTTTCAGTTACAAGCTTATACTTCTTTTAAAAAATTGATCCTTAAATATCTTACTTTTTGCATACTATTATAAATAGATTTTTAAATTTCATTTTGATTGCTAAGTGCTAGTGTTTAGAAAGACAATAGATTTCCTTTTAGTTTGTTATTATTATTATTATTGTTGTTGTTGTTGTTGTTTAACAGGTGCCACTATGCAGTCCAGGCTGATGTGAAACTCAGGATCCTCCAGCCTCAGCCTCCTGAGAGTGCTGGGGTCGCCGGTGGCACCCCCACACCCAGTTCCAGAAATACAATATATTTTTAAATATATTGATTTGTACCCTTCCATCTCACTGAACTTGTTTATTATCCCTATTAATTTTTGGTTTTTATTTTTTCCTGGTCAATTCCTTAGGATTTTCTGCATACATGAGCACATCACCTGCAAATGAGGTGGTTTTCCATCCTTTCCCATCTGAATGCCTTTTATGGGTATCATTTCTCTTATCTATGGCCCTGATTTTTAGCTCCAGTACAATGCTGAACAGAACTGGTGAGAGGACACATCTTGTCTTATCCTTTTTTTTTTTTTTTTTGTGGTACTGGGGTCTGAACCCAGGGCCTCGCACCTGCACGCTCTGCAAGTGCTGGACCACTGAGCTGCACCCTCAGCCCATTTTTTTACTTTCTGAGACAGGGCCTCACTAAGTTACGCAGACTGCCTCTGGTCTCAAACTTGCAATCCTCCTGCCTCCGCCTCCCCAGCCACTGGGATTACAGGCGTGCACCACCGCGCCTGGCATCTTGTCTTATTCTTTGAGGAAAGTTGTCTGTCTTTCTTAGTTAAGTGTCATTTTAGCTAAGAATTTTTATTTACTTACTTATTTTTTATGATCCCCTTTATCAGACTGAAGAAGTTCCCTGGTATTCTTGGCCAGTTGAGTGTTTTTACTATGAAAGGTGCTGAATTCTGGTCAAATGCCTTCCCCACATCTGTGACAATTGTGTAATTTATCCTTTATTCTAATAAAATAATATATTTTATTAGTTAATTATCACCTGTTGAGCTACTTGTGCACTTTGGGATGAATTCCACTGAGCTTTGGCTTATGTGGCTGGACTCAATTTGTTAGCGTTTTGTTGAAGATTTTCCTAAGGGATGTTGGTCTACAATTTTCTTCTGGTCTTTGGTCTTGGTAGCAGGGTAATGCTGGCCTCACAAAATAAATTAGGGAGTATTCCCTCCTCTTCTATTTTAAGGAAGAATTAGAGGGGATTGTTGTTAATTAGTTATACATTTAGTACAACTCACCAGCGAAGTTGTATCTGGTCCTGGGCTTTGCTTTGGTAGGAAGTTTTTGGTCACTGCTTTAATCTATTGCTGTAGGACAAAGATTTTCTATTTCCTCTGGCATCAGTTCCAGTAGTTTAATATCTTTGGAGGGATTAAGCTATTTTATCTACACTACTACATTTGTTGTTGTATAATTGTCCATAGTATTTCCTCATAATCCTTTTTTTTATTTCTGTAAGGTTGGTAGTAATGCCCCCCTTTTCTCAATTTTAATTATTTGAAGGCTTTTTCCTGTGATATGGGATTTTTATTTATTTAATTAAAATAATTTTCTAAAATTTAATTAATATTTTAATTGTAAGTTCTTATTGAGTAGAGCATATTTCAATAACACTCTATTCAATACACTATTTCAATATACAGGTAATGTGTGCTAACCATGTCAGCGTAATTAATGTTCCCATCTCCTCATCATCATTTTATTTGGAGACTTTGAACTCCTGTCTCCTAGTTAATCATAAATTATATATTATTGTGAGTAATTTGAATTTTCTCTATTTTTTTCTTCATGCATCTACATGAGGTTTTGTCAATTTGTGGCCTTTTCAAAGAACCAAGTGTCTGGTTTCATTTATTTTGTGTATCGTTTCTCTTTTCTCTTTCATTTCTCGCCTCCCCAAGCTTCGTTATTCACTGCCTTGTTCTTGCTTTGGGTTAATTTTGCTCTTCTATGGGAGGTGAGGGTACTGGTTTGAGCTCTCTTGGCGTTTTCCAGCCTCGACACGTGCAGGTGGACGTCTCCCTCCGAGCCCCACCTTTACTGGAGCTGTACCTTTCTGTATTGATGGTTTTGTTTCTGCTCACCTCAAAGTAGTTCCTAATTTCCCTCGTGATTTCTTCTCAATCCATTGGTTATTTAGGAAGCCGTTGTGCAATTACAACCACTGTTGGTGTGGATCTTTTGGAGTTTCTTCTACTTAGAATTCATTAAACTTCTTGGATGTGAAGAATCCTTTTAAAATTTTTAAGCTTTCAGACCCTTCCTTCCTTCCTTCCTTCCTTCCTTCCTTCCTTCCTTCCTTCCTTCCTTCTCTCTGTCTCTCTCTCTCTCTCTCTCTCTCTCTCTCTCTCTCTCTCTCTCTTTTGTGGTACTGGGGGTTGAACCCAGGACCTCACACTTGCATGCTCTGCAAGTGCTGGACCACTGAGCTGCCACCTCCAGCCCATTGTTTTACTTTTTGAGACAGGGTCTCGCTAAGTTACACAGACTGCCTCTGCTCTCGAAATTGTGATCCTCCTGCCTCAGCCTCCCAAGCCGCTGGGATGACAGGTGTGCGCCACCGCGCCCGGCTCATCAGCCATTATTTCTTTAACTATTTCTCTGCTCCTTTTGCTCTTTCCTTGCTGGGGCTTCCACTATGTCAACATTTTTTTTTTTTCGGTACATGTATGTTGAAACCAGGGCCTTGTGTATAGTAGGCTCCACCACTGAGCCACACCCTCAGCCCCATTTTTATTTTTTATTGAGACTGAGTCTCGCTGCCTTGCACAGGCTGCCTCTGGCTTCAAACTCCCCATCCTCCTGCCTCAGCCTCTCCAGTCACTGGGATGACCCGTGAGCACTACCACTCCCAGGCTGTCAATTAACATTTATACATGTAGACACATGGAACATAGCTCAGCTCAAAATGCAAACCATTCTCAGTCCCCAGGATGTTCTCAGGCGCCCCTTCCTGTCAGTCACCTCATCGCACACTTGGGAGGGGGCAGCTTAACTTCTATCACTATGGGTTGTTTTCGCCTGTTCTTGAATTTCGTACAATTGGACCCATGCAGATGATTTCCTGCATGTCTGGCTTCTTTAGCTCAGCATGGTATCTGTGAGATGGCCCTTTTCTTACAGGCAATGCTGGCGTGTTGTTTCAATGGCTGTGCATCATTCTGGTGAACAGACCAGTTTGTTGGTAGCTATTTCAGTGGTTTCTCCCCCCACCCCCCCCCACACATCCCAGGAGTATGACTTTCGGATTACATGTTGTTGTTATTGGGTGCCGTCAAGTCAGTTCCAACTTATAGTGACCCTAAGTACAGCAGAACAAACCACTCCCCAACACTGCCACACACGTGATCATTTTATGTTCGAGCCCATTGTTGCAGCCACTGTGCTCCTTCTCGTTCTGAGTCATGCCACATCAGCAAATGGAGGTCCCAGGGGCTCTAGTCCATTCCTGTCATTAAGATGGACTCTACTTTGCTGGGCACGGTGGGGCCCGCCTGTAATCCCAGCGTCTCCGGAGGAAGAGGCAGGAGGATTGCAAGTTTGAGACCAGGGGCAGTCTGTATAACTCAGAGAGACCCTGTCTCAAAAAGTAAAAAAATGGGCTGGGGGTGCAGCTCAGTGGTCCAGCACTTGCAAAGCATATGAGTGCGAGACCTTGGGTTCAACCCCCAGTACCACAAAAAAAAAAAAAAAAGATTGACTCTACTTTGAGGAGTTATCTTCCCCAGTTATCTCTTGAATGCCTTCCAGACTGGGGGGTTCATTTCCTGTCACTATATTTGACAGTGCTTCTCTACTATTCAGAGTTTTCAATGGCTGTTTTGGAAGTGGGCTGCCAGGTCCCTCTCTCTAGTTTATCTTAGCCTGGAAGCTCAGGTGAAACCTGTCCACCATGGGTAGCCCTGCTGGTATCTAAAGTACCAGTGGCATAGTTTTCAGCAGCACAGTGACATGGGAGTCCCCATAGCATGACAAGCTGACAGACATGTGCGGGTTTGGATTACATAGCATTGCCAAATAGTTTTACAAAGAATTATCCAATTTTAATTCCTATTATCAATTTTTGAAGATTCTAGTTCCTCTATATGCTTCTCAGCACTGAATAACGTCAATCTTTCTGATGTTAGCCATTCCAATGGGTGTGTAGTAGTTTCTCATTTGGGTTTAAATTGAATGTGCCTGATCCTGTGCATGTTATGGCCATATGCATTTTGGGAAGTTAAACACATTTCTAAAACAGGCTATATTTCTTTCTCTCATTGATTTGTAGGAGTTCCTTATGTATTCTGTATACGTATCCTTGGCTGGATACGTGCATTGGAACATTTTCCTCTAGCCTGTAACTTTTCATTGCATTCTTTTTATGGTTTCTTCTGATGCACAGCTTTTAATTTTTAATGCATCAAAAGTTAACAATCTTTTCTTTTATGGTTAGCACTTTTGGTCTATTATTTAAGTAATCTTTGCCTATCCCAAAGTTACAAAGTTATGCTCTATTTCTTTGATTTTTTAATTTGAAAATAACTTTAGATTTACAAGCAAGTTCTAAAAAATAGTACAGAGAATTAACATATCCACTTTATCCACCGGGCTGGGATTTAGCTCAGTGGGTAGAGCGCTGTGCTGCAGTCTCTGAGGTCCCGAGTTCAATTCCCAGCACTGCCAAAATGGGAGCAGGACCTGGCAATCCACTCCCAAGGCAATCCTAAAACAGTCAGCCATTGAAAACCCTATGAGGGTCGCTATGAGTCAGATACCGACTCGACGGCACCTAACAACAACAACTTTATCCACCTTCCCTTGGTTTTAGTATCATATAACCACAAGACAATTCTCAAAATAAGAAGCCATTTTTTCTTTTAGAAGATTTATCATCTTATCTTTGAAATTAGGTTATGATCCATTTCAAACTAGTATGTGATATAATGTGTAGGCTGCTTATCTATTTATTTTTAATACGAGTGTGCATGAGCTACAGCACCATTTACTGAACGGTGCTTCATTTGTATGTTGAGTCTTTGGCCCCTTTGTTGAAAACTGCAAGTGGGTCTGCTTATGGGCTCTGCATTTTAGCCCCGCAACTGATTTGTCCATTCCTGCATAAATGTCATGCTGATTTATTTGTTTCAGCTTTGATGTTGTTGTTAGGTGCTATTGAGTCAGTAACTGTCTTATAGAGACCCTACGTTTGACAGATGAAACATGATTGTTACTGCTTCTCTGCTGTTCATAGGGTTTTCAATGGCAGATTGTTTTTTGGAAGTGGGTTGCCAGGTCCATCTCCCAAGCACCCGGTGTTCCCAGATGGTCTCCCATCCAAGTACTAACCAGACTCGACCCTGCTTAGCTTCTGAGATCTGACAGGATCAGACACCACAGTGGTATGGCTGCAGGCCTGTAGCTTTATGTTGTTGTTGTTGTTGTTGTTAGGTGCCGTCGAGTCGTGTCCGACTCATAACAACCCTCATAGGGTTTTCAATGGCTGACTGTTTCGGGATTGCCTTGGGAGTGGATCGCCACGTCCTTCTCCCATTTTGTGGTGCTGGGAATCGAACTCAGGACCTCAGAGACTGCAGAGCGGTGCTCTACCAACTGAGCTAAATCCCAGCCCTGTAGCTTTATAGTAGGACTTAAATTCTGGTAGTGAAAGTGGTCTGACTTTTCTGTAAGATTTTCTTGACTATGTGTGGCTTTACCCTCCTATATGATGTGTCAGAAATAGATTTTCTTTGGTGAAATTGGTGGCTCATTAATCAATATAATGAATGTTAAAGATGCTTAAAACTGAAGAAAGAAATTAATCTTGAAATTGAAAGGTCACACCAAGTGTGTAGCAGAATAAACCACTATAGAAGAAAAATGAGTCATAATTACATTCCACTGACATGTCAAAATATGAAAAGATGAAGAAAAAATCCTATTAGTTCCCAAGTGGGAAAATAACTCTTCATAAGGAGACAGATTCTGATAAAAATCATAGTTCTTAGCAGCAAAAACAGAGGCAAGGGGTAAATTAAACAATAAGACCAGGGAACTAAGTAACTACGTGCTAAAGACCAAGTAATTCTAAACCTAGAATTCTATACCTAGCCAAACTGCCAATCAAAATTGAGAATGGGATATGCTTATACAGATAAAGCCTTTCCAGACTTTTCCAATGCAGAGGTCCTTATAATAAACAATACAATATACATTATAGAATTATATAAGTCATGTTCTATTATAAAACTTGCTGTTGTTTATTGTTAGGTGCCATCAAGTCGGTGTCTGACTCATAGTGACCCTACATACAACAGGTGAAACACTATTATCAGTGCTTCTCTGCTGTTCATAGGGTTTTTAATGGCAGATTGATTTTTGGGAGTGGGTTGCTGGGTCCATCTCCCAAGCCTACAGCACCTGGTGTTCCCAGGAGGTCTCCCATCCGAGTACTAACCAGGCCCGACCCTGCTTAGCTTCCGAGATCTGACAGCATTGGATGTCACATTGGTACGGCTGCAGGTTTATAAAACTTACAGAATAAAAATTTACAAGGAAGTAAATCTGGAAAGAAATTACATAGGTCAAAAGCGACAGTGAGCAGCATTAGTGGAAGCTATTGTTAAATTTAATTAAGCATGAATTTAAAAAATTATATACCAGATCAAGCTAAGAATCCAAATAGCAACATAGGATGATGTATGCATGGAAAACAAAGCAATGGTGTTAAGCATCTTGTTTCCTTGGAGAGAGAACATAGTTACATAGTATACGTAGAGAACGTAGTGTACCCTTAGGATAAGCAGACTGGGTGGATTCAGACTATTGACTGAAAGATGAATGCTGACGGTAACACTGGTGACGCGGTGAGCAGCATGTTTGGTGAAGGTGGTCGCAGACAGAAGATAACCCAAGGCAGGAGCCCTTCTGCAGAGGGAAGGGAGGTGAGTAGGCTAAGGATCTGGTCTGAGGCGTTCAATGATGCTTGGTGGTACGTTTACTGACCGTCAAAAAGCAAAGGAAAGATGTCACCTTGAAGATGAAGGTGCTCCTGACTCATACCATGGTATTTTCAGTTGCGTCATATTGTTGTGAAATCCGGACATTGAATAAGGGAGGCAGGAGAAGAACTGATGCGTTTGAATTACAGTGCTGGAGATGAATATTGAATATACCATGGACTGTGAAAAGAGCCACCAGATCTGTCCTAGAAGAAGTGCGACCAGAGTGCTCCTTGGAAGCAAGGATGGCCAGACTGTGTCTTACATACTTTGGACATGTAGTCAGGAGGGACCAATCCCTGGAGAAGGACATCATGTTTGGGAGGATGGCTGAAGCTCAATGGATGAGGCAAGGAAACCAGAAAGGGATGGCAAAGTCCCCAGGCCCTATGTTGTTGTTGTCAGGTGCCGTCAAGTCGGTATCCGATTCATAGCGACCCTCTGTACAACAGGGGAAACACTATTGTCAGTGCTTCTCTGCTGTTCATAGAGTTTTCAATGGCAGATTGATTTTTGGGAGGGGGTTGCCAGGTCCTTCTCCCAAGCCTACAGCACCTGGTGTTCCCAGGCAGTCTCCCATCCAGGTACTAACCAGGCCCGACCCTGCTTAGCTTCCGAGATCTGACGGGATCAGATGCCACAGGGCTACTGCTGCAGGCCCCAGGCCCTATAGACAGTGGGGAATCAGGGCCAGAATCAGGGAAATCAGGGTGGGGAATCAGGGCCAGAAGGACGAGGAAGGAACAATGATGTCAGCGGCCAGAGGAGGCCCAGAGAGAAGGCTGAGAGGCAGGACCTATGGCGTTTGGTACAGGACTCAAAGGGTTTAAATAAGACATGGAAACGCTCACCGGTATGCAGGTATTGCTCACACACAAGACATACAGTGCTGTGACGGGGAGCTTGGAACAGGAGCCATTGGACGTTAGTTCAAATCCTATTTTTTTGTGTGTGTGTGGTACTGGGGGTTGAACCCAGGGCCTCGTGCCTGCATGCTCTGCAAGTGCTGGACCACTGAGCTGCACCCTCAGCCCATTTTTTTACTTTTTGAGACAGGGTCTCCCTAAGTTACGCAGACTGCCTCTGGTCTCGAACTTGTGATCCTCCTGCCTCTGCCTCCCGAGCCGCTGGGATGACAGGCATTCGCCACCGCACCCCGCAGCCATTAGTTCAAATTCTAAGTGCGGTACTAGCTGCGTGGCCTTGGGGGATCCACGTCTATAAGACAGGACCAGAAAGACGCCCAAAGACCCAGAGTCGGCACAGACTCCATCCAGTGCCCGGGCCTGGCCTCACCCGCACACCGGGTGGGCTGGATGGTCATCTCCTAGGGCTGGAGCCAGTCTAAGAAGTGACTGAGTGCTGTTGCTGCGGAATCTCGGCACCCAGGAGGCCGAGGCAGGAGGACCGTGAGTTCCAGGCCAGCCTAGGCGACGTGTCAGGACCGGGTTTAACAACAACAAAAAACCAAGCCAACCCAGCAAGCAGAGACGTGATTGCTGTAGCTGGCTTGGGACAATCAGCTGGGGCCTGTATGCGTTTTACTGTGTTTACTTTGGGACTTCTTGGGACCTCGTCGCATGTATACTAACCTCACCAAAAAAAGTTTACCCCACACAGTCATTGATTTAATTCTCTGCGTCCCGCCGATTCCCCCAGTGGGTCTCGAAGGGCAAGGCGAGGATTACAGGAGTTAATACCAGCCCTGCTCTGAACAGAGCCTGGCACTGAGCGAGCCCTGCTTCAGCATTAGAAAATGGGGGTCACCGTGCTCATACCTAAGGGGCTGCATCCAACAGAGCGCGCACATTCAGAGCTCCTGAAGTCTTTCCTAAGGGACGGCCCAACCCCTAAGCCTCAGGTCTGTCAAACTGGCCGCCCTGCTCCTGAGCAGAGACCCACATATCCTTCCCGCCCTTCTCCAGGCCCTGGGAGCCTAGAGAAACTCCCCTATTTTGTGCCAGGCACATGATCTTTCTTTTTGTACTTTGTTTTTATGTTACCTGTGTGATGGGCTGTAAGAATTATGCCTTTGCCCGTTTTTGTTGTTGTTAGGTGCCACCAAGTCAGGTCCAACTCATAGGGATCCTATGTACAACAGAGTGAAACTCCCCTATTTTGTGCCAGGCACATGATCTTTCTTCTATGGGCCTGGCTCCATGCCCCTGAGGTTGTTCTCTGCAGGGATCCAGCGTCCCACCCCACTTTCCCCAGGACTAAGGGTCTCCTGTTCCCTTAGCACAACTCCTCGCCCCCAACAGGGCTGAGTACCATTCCATTCCGTTCCATTCCAAGCCACTGCCCCAGGATCTCTCCTTGATCCTTCCCGCCCTAAGGCCAGGTGGTTTCCACCCCACAGGACCCTCAGGCCTAGCCCTGGCTACTATCTAGTCACGCCTTCACTGCTGGGGTAAGTGTGTGACCCACTCAGCCCCACAGTCTGATCAGGTCCTGAGAGTCAGGGGACCCCTGACCGATCTGGAGTCTGCAGCCCGCCCTCCACTGTGTGCGGCTATGAGAGAGCACGTGCCAGGCCAGACCCCTCGCCCTGGGCTTGGCTTTTCTCTTCGCTGCCATTTCTTTCTTTTTGCCCTTTACCCTGCCCCCCCCAGGTGCCCTTTCTCCCTTAGCCCTTGTCCTGGGTGGGCACACAGGACCACTCAAGCCTGGCAGGGGAATTTTGCACTTTCTGTTTTTATGTTACCTGAGTGATGGGCTATAAAAACTATATCTTTGCCCTTTTTTGTTGTTGTTATGTGTCGTCAAGTCAGGTCCAACTCATAGTGACCCTATGTACAACAGAACAGAACTCTCTCCATTCTGTGCCAGGCACACCATCTTTTTTATGTTTAAGCCCATTGTTGCAGACACTGTGTCAATCCATCTAATTCAGGGTCTTCTGTTTTTATATTGACCTGCCATCCTCCCAAACATGATGTCCTTCCCCAGGGATTGGTCCCTCCTGACTGCATGTCCAAAATATGTAAGACGCTGTCTAGTCGTCCTTGCTTCCAAGGAGCACTTTGGTTGCACTTCTTCTAGGACAGATCTGTTGGTTCTTTTTGCAGTCCATGGTATATTCAGTATTTATCTCCAGCACCGTAATTCAAAAGCATCAATTCTTCTCGTCTCCTTATTCAATGTCCAGATTTCACAGCCATAGGATGCGACTGAAAATACCATGGCATGAGTCAGACGCACCTTCATCTTCAAGGTGACATCTTTACTTTGCTTTTTGACAGTCAGTCAACATACTACCCTGGTATCTGATCCTGTATGATCTGGAAGATTAGTCCTTGGATGGGAGACTGCCTGGGAACCCCAGGTGCTGAAGGCTCGGGAGAAGGACCCGGCAGCCCACTCCATTGGGAACCCTATGAATAGCAGAGAAGCACTGACATAGCCAGGCATGGCACAGTGTCGGGTAGTGTTTCACCCGTTGTTCTTAGGATTGCTACAGAACAACAAATGGTTAAGGCGGCCCCTGTGCTGAGGCCCCACGGCATGGGCCTCCACCTTCAGGACCCCGGTCCCCCGCAGCCTACCAGCCCCGGCTCCCCCTGACCCCCTCCCTCAGAGAGGACCTTCAGCAGCAGCCCCTGCCTCGGCTCTCTGCAGTCCAGCAGGGCTGCCCTGTCCTCCAGGCAGCTGCTTCTGCTAGCACACTGGCATCTGGAGAACCCAGTGACCACTTGCCCGGGTGCTTTAAGACCTCCATGTCTTAATGTTCCTGGCATTGGGTGGCACTGGCTCCCTCCCGCCTGTGTGGAGCCCGGTCCTCCCTCCTCTTCCCTCACCCACTCTTGCAGCTGGTAGAGGTGGCCACACCCTCTTGTGAAATATGTATCAGTGATTCCTGTGTTTTTTTAAAAATTAAAGAAATGGTATGTTAAGCTGGGCACAGTGACGCACTCCTGTAATCCCAGCGGCTCGGGAGGCAGAGGCGGGAGGATCGCAAGTTTAAGATCAGAGGCAGTCTGTGTAACTTAGCGAGACCCTGTCTCAAAAGGTAAAAAAATGGGCTGAGCGTGCAGCTCAGTGGTCCAGCACTTGCAGAGCATGCAAGTGTGAGGCCCTGGGTTCAACCCCCAGTACCGAAAAAAAAAAAATTAAATAAACGGTATGACATGTTTTCTCTTTTCCCATTACTATATTTTAAGACCCAGCCTTGCCCCTTTGTGTGTATAGTATATTTTACTTACATTTTCAAATTTATTAGTCTTTAAGTTCCTTACTTTTCCTGTATTTCCTGCAGTATTTTTTATCTTTTCTTTCCTAACATTGTGTATGTTAAAAGAGAGAGGAAGAAAAGAAAATCTCACCTAGCTACCGTTTACATCTTAAGTATCGCCAAGGCCCACGTCCCTAGGGGGTGATGGGGGCAGGTGGTGGAACCTTTAGAGGTGGAACCTGGTGAGAGGTCTTTAGGTCATGGGGGGGCTTCCTTGAAGGGGACGGCGGGAGCCCAGTCTCTTCCTCTGCTTGTCTGTGGCTTCTTGGCCGTGAGATCAACACGGCGCTCTGTGGCACGCTCCCTGCCATGATGGGCAGCCACAGGCCCAAAGCAATGGGACCAATTGATTAAAGACGGACCTCAAAAAACACGAGCCAAAATCACCTCTGGTCCGTTTTATTTATCTCAGGTATTCGGTATAATAATGGAAGGCTCAATAACACAGCATGATTTCTCTTGCTTTATTAAAATTTACTTTTGACTCATTGATTCCATCTTATGTCTTTCAACGTCTCTTCATATCTTCATAATTTATTATTCATTGTGAGCTTATTGTTCATTTTATAACTACTTACGGTTGACTTAAGTCAATTAATTTTACCCTCAATTTCTATCATAAAATTTTAATACTGTGAAATTCCTTCTAAGTATACCATTTTAACTGTATCCTACCATTAAGATCATTTTTTGTTTTAAATAATTTATATTAAGGGCAAAATCAAGTAAATTTTAATTGTCTTCTTATAGCTCAACAAACAAAAATCATCTTTGCGGTTTAAAATGTCTCATGTAGATTCCTTTCTTAATATTCCAACTACTATTCCAATAATTTTTGCCATCTTCATGGACTAGTAGTAAAAATTAAGGCAATGCTTATATAATATAGACAGAGCATTGGTGTGGAAGCTTTTCATACCCGATATCCATATGCTGACAATATGTGCATCGTCTCAAAACTACATTTTCATCAAACTGCAGGTTGAACAGAAGTTATTTTACCGATTGTGAAAGAGATCGTTAAAAATACATTTTGAAGGGAATAAAAAATCCCCAAGGTTTGAAATCTGAAATAATCGATGTGTTAGGCTGAACTCACTTTGAAGAAACCCCCTAATGACCCCCAGTTCTCAATGCCTGTGGTAGGGCGTCTGTGCAAACACCCCAACGGAGAAGGAGCCCCAGGCCGTAGGGGGACTTAGCGGAGGGGCGTGGCCAGGGAGAGGCGGGCACAGCTGCGCTGCCCCTTCCCCTTCAGCTCTTCTGGCCCCTAGGTCTGAAGATCCAGGGATCTTGGGCAACCGGAAGTGGGTGTTGCTAAATTCAAGGGCTCTGGGAGTCGCCTGGGTCAGCTCAGGCTCTGCAGTGGTTGGGGACAGGGGGCTCTGCGTGTCCTCGTGACCTCTCAGACTCACGGCCAGGGAACGTGGCCGTTAACACCAACAGCTGCCCATCTGCCTCTTTAACAAGACAAGGCCAATGCACTGGGGGTGCAGCTCAGGGGTAAAGCACTTGGGTACAGCGCCTTCCCTGGGGGGACGTCTCTATGGACGGCTCTGTTCCTGCGTATGCCTTTCCCACGGCCTGAGGCTTCCTCCAGACTCCGTGCTCTTGGGTGGAGGTGGCAAGGTTTGTGCAGCACGCTTTCCTCTTTACACACTGATTGCACAAGTCCAAAGGAGCCTAAGAATCCAGGACGGCAGGTGCACGGATGGTTCCTGGGGAGGCCATGGTTGGTGGGGGCCCCGGGGTGCTGGCTCCCTGGCCGTTCTATGGAGCAGCCCCCACCAGGCTGAGTAGCCTCGAGGTTGCCACCGTCCACTGTAGGCTGGGCTCCAACGGGTCCCGCACAGCCCACAGCCCAGAGTCACCTGCCAACTAGGACAGAGAGCACGGGGGAGCTGCCTGAGTGGGAGGAGGAAGATGGCAAACAATGGGCTTCCCTGGGGACTACCAGGGACTCCCTCCTGTCCCCTTTCCTGCCCTCCCTTCTCCTCCCTCCCCTCCCCTCGCCTCTCTTCTCTTCTCATTGCTTTCCTGGTTTTCCTGCACTGGGGTTGAACCTCATGCTAAGTGACCTCATGCTGTACCACTGAGCTGCACCCCAGCCCCCCTTTTTAAAATTTTGCATTTTGAGACAGGGTCTTGCTCGGTTGCGCAGGCCGCCTCTGGCCTCGAACTCGTGATCATCCTGCCCCTGCCTCCTGAGGCGCTGGGATTACAGGCGTGAGCCATACGCCTGGCAGTGTTTTAACATTTTCTTCCCATCTCTTTTGAGGTCTCACTGTGTTTTAAATTCTTACTTAAGGAAGGCCAGTTCTAAGAAATAATAGAAAGTAGGAGCGCCGTTATGTCCCCCATCTAGATGCAATGACGGCTGACATTTTGTAATTCTTGCTTTGGAAATGGCATCACATATCTGTATCGCCTATCTGTCCATCTGCTAGGGTACCGTCTGTTGTAAAGATCATACAGTGTCTCTTTGAACTGGGAGGAATTCTTTCAGGACAGGAGAAAATGTTCAAAGGCGTGGGTACCCACACCAACATATTCACCATGGGCATTTTAAATTATTGATTGTGACTTGATCCCATTGCTTGAGGCTGAGGTATCTATAAAGCGGACCCTTCATAATTGATTGATATCCTAAGCCCAGTAAATTTTGTAAATTTACTCTAACTCACGCATGTTCATTACAGTGGTATACATATATATATTTTTGATCAAGCTTGCTAATTGGAAGGCTGAAATCTTTCAGGTCATTAGCTATAATTTTTCAGTGCTTGATCTCTCACTTACTTCGAGAGATGTGTTAGGTATGTAGGTTTATTAAGTTCGGTTTCTATTTTTATGGCAGCTTTACAAATCACAAACGTATCAAAATGTCAGTCTTTTTCTGTATCTATTAGGTATGATTTTGTTTTAAAGTAATACTTTTGTTATCTTCTGCAGTCTGATAATGCCATGAATTATGTTGAATCACCCTTGTATTGCTGGGATAAACTAAACCGGTAATTTTTTAAATTTTGTAATATACTTCTCATTTGGTTTTCTGAGATGTCATTTAGTATATTTCAAATAAAAGAAGAGAGATATGTTTTCTTGACAAATTCAAGGTAATAATGGCTTCAAAAATTAATTTACAGTTTTTCCTCTTTTTCAAAATTTTTCCTGGAGCATGTTTTTAAGACAGTGTGGAAAATTCACCTGTAAACTATGCCTAAGATTTAGCTCAGTGGGTAGAGCGCTGAGCTGCAGTCTCTGAGGCCCCAAGTTCAATTCCCAGCACCGCAAAAATGGGAGAAGGATGTGGCAATCCACCCCCAAGGCAATCCCAAAGCACTCAGCCTTTGAAAACCCTATGAGGGTCGCTATGAGTTGGATACCGACTCGACGGCACCTAACGACAACAACAACAACGAGATTTCTTAGGAGTGGTGAGGAGTCATCGTTGTGACTATCAGATTTATTTGGATATTAGTCATCCGTGATGTTCTGCGGATTTTGCTTGTACACACCTCTCTCCCCGTCCCTCCCTCCCCCTTGATGCTGGAGAGCAAACCCCGGGCCTTGCAGGTGCCAGGCAAGTGCTTTACCCCTGAGCTGCACCCCCAGCGCATTGGCCTTGTCTTGTTAAAGAGGCAGATGGGCAGGTGTTGGTGTTAACAGCCAAGTCCCTTAACCATGAGTCTGAGACACCTTGAGAAGGACACACAGAGCCCCCTGTCCCCAACCACTGCAGAGCCTGAGCTGACCCAGGCGACTCCCAGACCCTTTGGATTTAGCAACACCCACTTCCGGTTACCCCAACATCCCTGGAGCTCCAGCCCCACGGCATAGGGGCTGAAGGGGCCCGGATTAGAAATGAGGCCCCTGCTGCCTTTCTCACCCGAGGGTCGGGATGCAGCACTGGGTAAGACCAGGAGCGCCCTGTCCCAATCTCCCTTCCTCACAGGTTTCTGACTCAATGTCCCCACTCGGGTCCTGCCTCCCTGCTGTGACCCAGAGCCTCTCCTAGCGCACCCCACGGACAGGCCACAGCTCCAAGGCAGCTCCTTCCCCCTGGACAGGTCAGCTGCTCAGTGCTGCCGAGGCGTCTTCCGTGACTCCTGCCACCGACTGGACCTGCTCTGCCCTGCCAAGAGACGCTCACCCCAAACGCCACACGCTGGAAACTTGATCCCCCCATCCTATGTTAATGGTGGTTGAGGGTGTTTGGGTCTCCAGGGCTCTGCCTTCATGTGTGGATGCCTCTGTTCATGGATTCATAGACTGGTGCCCTGGGGTATTGGGGTGGCTTTGTTATTAACCCAAGCGGTCCCTCACTGGCCACTCTGCCCCTCATGTGCTGCCCTCACCATGTCATGATGTATCGCGAGGCCCTCACCAGAGCCTGGTGCCAGGCTCTCAGACTCCCCATTCCTTATAAGTTACCCAGGCTGTGCTATTCAGTTATGTTGCTGTTGTTGTTAGGTGCCGTCGAGTCGGTATCTGACTCACAGCGACCCTCATAAGGTTTTCAATGGCGACTGTATCGGGATTGCCTTGGGAGTGGATTGCCAGGCCCTTCTCCCATTTTTGCGGTGCTGGGAATTGAACTCAGGACCTCAGACACTGCAGCGCAGCACTCTACCAACTGAGCTAAATCCCAGCCCCTATTCAGTTATAGCAACAGAAAATGGTTGACCTCCAAGGCGGAGTGGGGACCGTGCCCAGGGGCTTGGGGAAGGGTTGGCCAGCATCTCCCCGGCCTGTGGCTGGTCACCCACCTGTCTGCTTAGCACTACGTCTGTGAGCCACGTCTCTAGGTGCCCTTGCTGTGGGGCTTCTGGCACATTCAGATAGCAGAGTCACGGCGAGGGACCCCCCCCCCAAGACAGCAAGAAGACACTGAGGGGTGTCTCTCCTCCTTTCTGTCCCTTGGGGTCCTGCTCCCCAGGAGGCCCCTGCGGATGCCCTGAATCTCAGGCTCTGATGGCATTACGTCCCTAGGGCTCCGGCAGTCGCCCCGGCTGCTGCTCACTGCTACCGTCCCATGAACAAGTCTGTCACCTGGGGGACATTTTCTGAATGGAGTCCCCTGGATTTATCGCCCACAAGAGGTCTAAGCACTGGGGATGGGCTGTCCCCATGCAAGGCAGGCTGCCCGAGGGAGAGGGCCCAGCTGGTGGCTTCCAGAGTGCTCCGTTCTCTGAGCCTTGTTTCCTGTGACTCACTGCAGGGCAGGCTGCTGGCTGGGCAATGGTCCTATAAGAAAGGGGGCACCTGGGTTCAGCCTCACAGTCAGAGCCAGGAATGTGGGCACCTCCGGCCAAGCCCTTGGGGGACCCTCCAGGGGCAGGGTGGGCTCAGCACTCATTTTCTTAGGGGAGAGCGCCAGAGGGCTCCGCAAAGGCGGCTGCAGGGATGGACTGTTGGGCTGGAGCTCTGGCTGGGTGATTGGAGGGAGGCTCCGAAGTGGGGTTTGGCTCTGGAGTGGCGTGGCTGGAAATGAGACAATTCTACTGACCTACGGGGAGTGAGCCTGCAGCCGTAGCCCTGTGGTGTCCCATCCCGTCAGACCTCAGAAGCTAAGCATGGTCAGGTCTGGCCAGTCCTTGGATGGGAGACCACCTGGGAACACCAGGTGTTGCAGGCTTGGGAGAAGGACCTGGCAACCCACTCCCAAAAATAAAGCAGCCACTGAAGACCCTATGAACAGCAGAGAAGCACTGACAATAGTGTTTTTCCTGTTGTACTTATGGTCACTATGAGTCGGATACCGATGCAACCGTACCTAACAACAACATGGGGAGGGAAGCTGGCTTGAAGATGAGCTTAGTGAGTAAAGATGTGGCCGTCACTTGCTTGAGTCCAGGCAGAATGCTTAGGGAGCGTGGCACGGGGGCCTCCTTGGTCTGGCTGAGGCCCGGCTATGGGGAGGCCTCAAGTGCCTCACCCTATCACAGCCTCGCCGTGGCCTTGACTGAGCGTGGCTCTCTGGGAGCTTGTCCACAGGTAATAAGGGACAGCCCAGACCGGATATGAGCACCTGGCCAGGTCCCCAGGGGCAGTGGCGCCCTTTTCCTTCCTCTGCAGGAAGGCCTCCCTCCTCAAGGCCTCCTCATACTCCTCCCCCATACGCCTCCCCCC